>JAACJJ010000055.1:0-18754 GCA_013368295.1 Psilocybe cf. subviscida | reverse complement strand
CCTTGCCCAATTAAATTAATTTAAGTTAATTAAATAGGGTAAGAGCAAAGGTGGAAACAGTAATGAAAGTTACTAATTTTCCTATAGGGATCACTCAATAATAATATATACTGACAAAATAAAACTAGAAAAATAAGAGAGATAGATAAATAAATTGAAATATATGAATAATAGAAAATATGTTTGTATAATATGTTAGGTATTATTTGTAGTTATATTTCTAGTAGGTGGTATAACAATTAATATTAAGATATAAAAATTTAATCTTAGGAATAACAGTAAATCTACTTAATTAATTTACCAGCCCCCTTTGCTTCTTAATTTTCATTACCCTGCCTAATTTTATTTATTAAATTAAGTTTAAGTCAAAAGTAGAGGTAGGGCAAGGGTAAGGGTAATAGTAGATTTACCTAATAATTAAATTAATTGAGCAAGTGATATTAATAATTAATTGGTAATTGGTAATTGGTAATTGGTGTAAGGTATGAGGAGGGGGTTTAAGTAGTAAATTTAAATATTATAAAGTAAAGCAGTAACACTAACATGTAAATAAGTAGTTAAAGTATTAGGAATAATACCAAATATAACAGTAGGAATAAGTAAAGTTATTAATAAAATAAATTCTCTTCTATTAATATCTAATAAAGGAGGTAAATAAGGAGATAAATTACCATAAGATAATCTATTATATAAAAAAATAGAATAACAAGCACTTAATAAAATACTAGTCGCCCCTAAAATAGCTATAATAGGATTTTGTAATCATATACCCATTAAAGATAATTGTTCTCCTAAGAAATTAGACTTAAAGGTATTCCTGCATTACATAAAGTAAAAATTAAAAATAATATAGTAAATACTGGCATATAATTAACTAAACCTCTCATATAATTAATAATTCTACTTCCTGTTCTATCATAAATAATACCACCAACACAAATAAATAAAGCTGGACTTACAAATCCATGAGCTATAGCTAATAAAATAGCACCTTCAATACCAGTAATATTATTAGAAAATAAACCTAAAACAACAACAGCCATATGAGCCACACTACTATAAGCAATTAATCTTTTAGTATCTTGTTGTATAATAGTTGATAAACTAGCATAAATTAAAGATATAATAGCTATAGTTTGTATTAAAGGACTAAAATAATTAGTAGCATCAGGTAATAAATTAATTAAAACTCTTAAATAACCATAAGTAGCTAATTTTAATATTGTGGCAGCTAATAAAATAGAACCAGCTAAAGGTGAATCACTATGAGCTTTAGGTAATCAAATAATAAAAGGATATAATGGTGTTTTAACTGCAAAAGCTATAAAGAATCCTAATCATAATAATTTTTGACTTTCTAAACTTATTTCATATAAACTAATTAATTGGAAATCTGTTGAACCTATATAACTATAAATTATTAATATACTTAATAACATTGGTAAACTTCCTGCTAAAGTATATAAAAAAAATAAAAATGCTGATCTAAATCTATCTGCTCCATGTCCATATATTACAATAATTATAAATAATATAGGTAATACACTTTCAAAAAGATATAAAATAATAATAAATCTAAAGATACAAAAGCACATATTTGTAAACTTTCTAATATTAAAAAAGATATAAAATAGAATTTAATATTCTTATTAATATTTGTATAATTAGATAATAAAGCTATAGGTGTTATAAAAGTTGTTAATAAAACAAAAATAAAGATATTCCATCTAATCCAAAATTTAAATGACAAAAACTTAAATCAGATATTATACTTACAAATTGATATTGAGAAGTTGTTGAATCAAATTCATATCATAAATATAAAGAGATAAAAATGTTATTAAAGAAGTGCTTAAGGCTATATGTTTTATTTGTCTTCTGCTTTCTAATGTTTCACTTATGGGTAATATTAAGATACTACCTAATATTGGTATTAAAATTAGTAAATTTAACATTATTTTGTAGTTTGTGCTTAATATATCTTTTATTAAGTTTATTCTATTTTATTTATTTTCTTACAATTTACCTTATTTGAGATTATTTCCTTTGATTTATTTTATTTAGGTAAATTTAATTAAGGTGGTAAGCTTACAGAATTGTATTTTTTCATAGATTTACTAATAGAGTATGTTATTATACTTTATATTTATTCCCTTACTTTTAAATAAGTTAATTTATTTTTATCTTCTCTAACCTACTTACCTATTACCTTAATTAAATTAATTAAATAGGGTAAGGGATAGGGAGGAATTAACTCTACCTAAGAGTCTTATGGTGGTAAGGGAAAGTTTTTCAATAAGCTAGGGTAAGGGTAGTTGGTATAGTAGTATCTACTATATATTTAATATATATTATATGATAATATTCTACCTGCAGGTAGTATAATAAATTAATTAACTTATTTATTTCTTTTACTTACTGATGTTAGGTAAGGGTGTAGTAGATATGTTAGGTTAAGGTGTAGTAGATATGTTAGGTGAAGTATTAACCGTCCATCTTGTTAACGCCTACCAATAAATAATTCCCCCTCTTACGTAATTAGTTAAGTCTAGTTTGTATATTAGGTTATTAGTCTATTAGGTTATTAGTTAAGTTAGTCTATTAGGTTATTAGTCTAGTTAGTATATTAGGTTTTTAGTTATCTCCTGCTTTCATAATCTAATGAAAGAAAGGGAGGTGGTAACTTCATTTAGTAAGTTAACTGGTCAGTGGGTTAACCTACCCAATATATCTTACAATAACTTGTATTCTCTATCTCCTGATGTAATTAAATTAAGTTAATAAGTAAATAATTCTTTGTCCAAGCCAAGTTAAAATTCTTTAAGTGACTTACCTTCTTTATAAGCAAATTGAGAAGGTAAGAATACTTGACTGTTTAATTACAAAATAATAATCCATTTGGTGTACTAAATAACTCACCATCTAATACCACATAATTATATATCCCCACCGTTATATGTTTACTAATAACTTATAAAATTTATGTTAATTAATTATCTCAAGTATTCAATATACAAAATAATTAGATATTTATTCTTCATTTACTGAAGTCTTAGCTTAAGTACTGGTCTAATTTTATTCAATCAACTTAATTCATTTATTTAAATCAACCCTCTCTTGATTATTACATTTATCTAATTAATTTAAATAAAATCATTTTGTATCTTCAATTAGTAAGCTACCCACTTAATATTGATAACACATTACTATCTTTTGAAAGTCAAGGGTTGAAGTAGGGATAGCCTAAGGTAACTATTATAAAAATAAGTTAAGAATATTAATTAATATAGATCTTTAATAATAGCTCACCACTTATTTAAATTGAATATCTCTCAGATAAATTACAAAGTCAAAAGGAAAGGTTAAATTAAGTGAAGAAAAGTAAAAGCATCGATGACAATTTCGTAATAACATTAAAATAAAAGTAAGTGAATAGAAAAAGAGTAAGGCAAATTAATAAATTTATAATCTCATAAATATAAGATTAACTAACTACTAAATTTGTTTACCTTTTCCCTGATTACGTGTCCACCCCTTACCTTTGCTCTTTACTTTAGGTCATTACCCTCCCTAATTTTATTTATTAAATTAAGTTTAAGTTAAAAGTTAGGTCTAGGACAAGGGGAAATAAATAAGTAATGGCTTTATTTTGATAGGCAGGTGTAAAGGGTACATTTAGATTAATTAACCCTCTGCTTTTACTTATGCCTTATTAATTAAATTTTAATAAGTTAGCATTACTAAGCAGAAGCAAAAGTTAGTGGTCACTCCTTACTTTAAATTTTATCTGGCTTATTTCTGCTTTTCCTTCACCTAGAGCAGAGGAAGTAAGGGTAGGTAGGTTGCAATAGTTTATTTATAAGAGATTTTTCGTTTTAGAAACTTTTAATTAATATAAATCATGAATAAATATTTATTTCTTGACTTAATTCAAAATTTGGTACTGGTTCTGTGTTAGGTGCTGCTACTTTAGATGGTAATAGAAGAACAGTTCTTAATGACTCCACTAATAAAAAACTAGATGAAGCTAAGGCTGCTTTGTCTGCTTTAAGTGAAGAAAAAAAGAAAATTGTAGAAGAAAATATAGCATCTAAGTTGGCAGCTACAAAAGTAGCACCCAGCTTTTCAAGTTTCAAAGAAAATGCAGAGTCACATAAAAACCCTAGTAGTGAACATTATAAAGATGAATTGGAAAAAGCAAATTCTAAACTAAAAGATGCTTGGGATAATATAGATAAGTTAAGTTTCACTGATGGTTTTACATCATAATATAATAAATACGTGACCTATATAGAAACATTAACTTCAGATAAGATAGTTTGGTGTATTTAACATGGTGATAGATGGTGTATTGCTATCTTCTATTTTTACCATCATATCAATAATGTTAAGTGAAAATATTATCAATAAACTAACTTTTCTAGAAAAATATCCTAGAGTTATTAGGTTGTTACAATTAAGGGCTAAAATAAATAAAACAGTTCTAAAAGTCTATCTTCTGTCACATTTAATATTTATACTATTCGGTTTTCTAGGTAATCTTTATATGTTTATTCTATACTTTGATAAACATTCACCATCTAAATTATTTTCTAAAACTAGGAAGGTATGAATTAGCAAATCTTTTATATAACCCCCTCTATTTATTATAGAGAGTATAAGCCAAATAAATCTATTAAATAAGTTAATATGGAATAAAGTCCTAGTTTAAAGCAGAAAGGGTACAAGTCCTATCCCCTTGCTGACCGCTAAGTTCTATTATTTAATTTAATGATGACAATAGGCAAAGACAAGAAGCCGTAAGGGCTTCATTAACATAGTAAATTAATTTAGTAATAAATTCTGTAAGTCGATAAAGCGAGGGTAAATAAACTAAACTTAGTAAAATTAGTAGGAGGGTTAGTCTTTACTTATTTCATTAAGTTATGGGAAATTTATTAAATTAAGGAGTTGGGGTAAGTATAAGTTAAAGTAGTGACCTAAGGTAGTAAGTTAAAGTAAGTTAAAGTAAGTTATTGTAGTATAAATAAAGTTATAAAGTTAATAAGTAAGGAAATATTAAACAAAATTACTATTTATATATTTATATATATGCTTAATAATAAATTTTACACCTACAAAAAAGATATTATATGACATCAACATAACTTAAATAAATTAATTAGGTGATTGACCCACCTAAGAGGATAGTCAAGACTTACCACTTACTTAATTTAATTAGATTATTTAACTAAGCCTTTTACTTAAAGCAAAGGTGGTAATTAAGGTAAGGATTTAGGGAGATTTATCTGTGTAAATTTAGGTTATCCATAAAGTGATGTTAAGTTAATCTATTTGACTTAGTTCATTAAGGCTTATAGTTAAACTTAACAATGACTAATTTATTTAAATGACAACAAATCCTGATTTAAACCTTTACTTATACTTTCCTTATTTATTTATTAAGATAAATTTAGTGAGCTGTAATAGCTAGTCCAGGTAGGTAAAATGGTTAGGAGAAAGTAGAAGTAAAATAAGTTAAGTTAAAGTTAAATAAATTAAATTACTAAGGACTATGGTTAAATATCAGGGAGATAGGCAATCGTTAATATTATTTTGTAAATGTAGGGACAAATTTAATTTAGGAATAATTAGTAATCAATAGTTAGCTAACAAGTTGCTTTACTTACTTTATTTATAGCTTAAAGAAGGTCGACTACTTCCTTATAAATTTTATACTGACCACTAAATACAGGTAATTCAACTACAACCCTAGGGTAATTATTTAAGTTATATAAATAGATTAATTTAGGGTAATTATTTAAGTTATATAAATAGATTAATTTAGGTCAATGATTTGGTAGATTAGTGCTTAAGGAGACTTGATCTAAATTATTAACTGACTTATTTAAGATTATAAATTAGTCAAATTGACTAAGCTTGATTGAATTAATATTAGGTAATATTTTATATTCAATTAATTCCTACTCTACATGCTAGATTTGGTTATATAATTCATTAAATATATATTAATCTTTAGAAGGTAAGTTATTATGTAGCTATTCCAAATACTATTATTAGTTAATAATTAAGTTAATAATTATAATAAACTTAATTTATTATAATTTATAGGTAGTTAATAAATTTTGTATTACCTCTTACGTTATTAGGCAGTATAGCTTAAGAATTAACCTACTCTCTTTCCCTAATAGGGCTAATATCCTCTCCCTACCCTTAAACTTGTAGTAGCTCTAACTAGCTGCTATAGCTGCTGTAGGTAGACCGGATACCTAGTAACCACTTAATTAACACTTACCCAAATTAATTTAACTTAATAAATTAAGTAACCCTTTCTTTTGAAATAAATCAAGAGCAACCTCCCACCTAAGGTGGGAAAGGAAGCTACAAAAGGTGGTAATGGAGAGTAACTGTAGTTATATTAAGTATAAATAATATAGGCATAACCTCCTAAGGAGGTGGGCAAGTCTTAATAGAATTAATTTAAGTAATACTATGTAATTAGTAGAGTTAATCTAAGTTAAATTTAATTTATTGTAATAGTTTATTATTAAGTTTATTTTATCTTATTTATATTAATATATTATTTATATTATTTATATTATTTTTCTAAAAGTAAGTTTAATAAATAAAGTTAGGCCGACTGAATTAATTTACTTAATTTAAGTCACCCCTATCCTTTTGACTAAGTCAAAACTAAAATAAAACAAAATTAAGTAGAAAAAGGATGATTAAAGGTAAATCTATCTAAAAGTAGATAAGCATTTTGTATAAATATTATTATTTAATAGAGGAAAACCACAGGTTAGATACTAAACATAGTTACTATCTTATTTGCACCTTTTGCCTTAATTAATTTAAATTTATTAATTAATAAGTTAGCAAAAGCAAGTCTAAGGAGCAATTAGCCTGCCCGTAAACCTAGCCCAAATACCAATAATAAGGGTAGGAGGTAAAAATAAGTCGTAAGAGATTACTTAGGAAATAATTAATAGACAGAAAATACAAAATATAGTAAAATAACCTGCCTAACTTACCCCTGTTCTTTCCCTTATCTACCTCTGTTTTGCTTAAGCCTTATTATTATCCCTTGCAAAGGAAATAATTTAGCTACAGAAAGCAGAAGTAAAAGATATTTTATATGATAAGGGTATATTATAGGTGATTGACTTACTCCAGATTGAGTAATTTCCCCCTTGCCTTTCAAATGATAGGTCTAAGGTAGAGCAAAGGTGATAAGGTGTAAATTATAAGAAAAAAACTTACTTTCCTTATGCTACTTTGACTTAAAAATCATTAACTAAAAGCTAAATATATGGAGTTATACTTTAGTTTAATACTCCTTAAATTTGCTCTATGGATCATTGTCACCTCCTTACAGTCTTGTATAAGTGAGTGATGCCTTAATTTCATCCTACCTTATGTTTTGTTATTTAAGATATATTTCCATCTGATATAAAAAGTTAATTACAAAATAAATTAATTAAGGATGGATTTAGGTAAAATATAAGCATAAGGTAGAGCATATCGTCCTGGTGAATAGACCTTATTATTTAATTTTAAGTAATTTACTTACTGAATTTAAATTAGACTAGGTAAGAAAGTAAGAATTTAATTTAAATTAAGTTAATTAAATAAAGTAATACATTAAATCTGGTAGGGAATATATGTAAGTTAAATGGTGAGGTAAAGGTATAAGTTATTTTTTTATATTGTTTTAAATATATTTACTTATGTCTAATCATTATTTATTTTAGTTGTTATTTAATTAGATTAATAAAGTTAAATATTAAGTATAATTTATATATTTATATTTGTTAGTTAAAACTAAATGTGGTTTATAATTTGTCTTATCTAAAGTTTAAACGAGTATGCTGAAATTGGTAGCCAGGTGGGTTTTAGGTACCTATGAATAAATAATTCATAAGAGTTCAGTCTCTTTACTCGTACTACTTAGTTTATTAACTTATTTTTTATTTATCTTATTTTTTATTAAACTGTGTTTTAACTTATTTACTGACCACCAATAGGTGGTTTACTTTGTATTCATCTAATTAACTTAATTGGGCTAGGTTTTATATTATTTAGTTAAATTTAACCCTCTCTTTACTTTCTTAATTTATTTATTTTGTAATTAACTTAATCCTAAATATATTTCCCCCACCTATTTATTTAATTAAGACTTTTGAAATAAGTGGTATTGATCCACAACTCTTAATTAATAATATCTAATAGAGATTAGAGTATAAGATTAGAGTATAAGATTAGAGTATAAGATTAGAGTATAAGATGAAAATTAAATAATATATAATAGAGATATAGAGTATAAGATGATAAGTAATATAAGTGTATAAATTATATAGATAAGGTTTACCTTTGCACTACTCCTTACCATTTAACTGAATTAATTTAAGTAATCTGGGCAACCTGTTAACCAACTATGGTGGTAAAATTTTACTTGTACAAAATTAAAAGCCTAATGTTATCTAGCTATAAGTTGTAAGTAAAGTTATGTTATTTTAATCTTAATTTTAATTCTTATTTAAATATAAAAAAAAAAAAATATAAAAAAAATAGGTTTATTTTGTTACTAATAGTTTATATTTCTATCTTACTTATTATTTAAAACTACTTGATAATGGTAGTCTGTAATTACTACTATTAGTTAAAGTAAATTGTAAGGTAAAGTAAAGGTATTACAATAACTAAGTAAAGTTATAATATAAGAATTAAACATTAGTACATAACCTTTACTTTACAACTTAAGCTAGATAACAATTAGGCTTTAATTTGTACAAGTAAAATTTTACCACCATAGTTGGTTAACAGGTTGCCCAGATTACTTAAATTAATTCAGTTAAATGGTAAGGAGTAGTGCAAAGGTAAACCTTATCTATATAATTTATACACTTATATTACTTATCATCTTATACTCTATATCTCTATTATATATTATTTAATTTTCATCTTATACTCTAATCTTATACTCTAATCTTATACTCTAATCTTATACTCTAATCTCTATTAGATATTATTTAATTAAGAGTTGTGGATCAATACCACTTATTTCAAAAGTCTTAATTAAATAAATAGGTGGGGGAAATATATTTAGGATTAAGTTAATTACAAAATAAATAAATTAAGAAAGTAAAGAGAGGGTTAAATTTAACTAAATAATATAAAACCTAGCCCAATTAAGTTAATTAGATGAATACAAAGTAAACCACCTATTGGTGGTCAGTAAATAAGTTAAAACACAGTTTAATAAAAAAATAAGATAAATAAAAAAATAAGTTAAATAAACTAAGTAGTACGAGTAAAGAGACTTGAACTCTTATGAATTATTTATTCATAGGTACCTAAAACCCACCTGGCTACCAATTTCAGCATACTCGTTTAAACTTTAGATAAGACAAATTATAAACCACATTTAGTTTTAACTAACAAATATAAATATATAAATTATACTTAATATTTAACTTTATTAATCTAATTAAATAACAACTAAAAATAAATAATGATTAGACATAAGTAAATATATTTAAAACAATATAAAAAATAACTTATACCTTTACCTCACCATTTAACTTACATATATTCCCTACCAGATTTAATGTATTACTTTATTTAATTAACTTAATTTAAATTAAATTCTTACTTTCTTACCTAGTCTAATTTAAATTCAGTAAGTAAATTACTTAAAATTAAATAATAAGGTCTATTCACCAGGACGATATGCTCTACCTTATGCTTATATTTTACCTAAATCCATCCTTAATTAATTTATTTTGTAATTAACTTTTTATATCAGATGGAAATATATCTTAAATAACAAAACATAAGGTAGGATGAAATTAAGGCATCACTCACTTATACAAGACTGTAAGGAGGTGACAATGATCCATAGAGCAAATTTAAGGAGTATTAAACTAAAGTATAACTCCATATATTTAGCTTTTAGTTAATGATTTTTAAGTCAAAGTAGCATAAGGAAAGTAAGTTTTTTCTTATAATTTACACCTTATCACCTTTGCTCTACCTTAGACCTATCATTTGAAAGGCAAGGGGGAAATTACTCAATCTGGAGTAAGTCAATCACCTATAATATACCCTTATCATATAAAATATCTTTTACTTCTGCTTTCTGTAGCTAAATTATTTCCTTTGCAAGGGATAATAATAAGGCTTAAGCAAAACAGAGGTAGATAAGGGAAAGAACAGGGGTAAGTTAGGCAGGTTATTTTACTATATTTTGTATTTTCTGTCTATTAATTATTTCCTAAGTAATCTCTTACGACTTATTTTTACCTCCTACCCTTATTATTGGTATTTGGGCTAGGTTTACGGGCAGGCTAATTGCTCCTTAGACTTGCTTTTGCTAACTTATTAATTAATAAATTTAAATTAATTAAGGCAAAAGGTGCAAATAAGATAGTAACTATGTTTAGTATCTAACCTGTGGTTTTCCTCTATTAAATAATAATATTTATACAAAATGCTTATCTACTTTTAGATAGATTTACCTTTAATCATCCTTTTTCTACTTAATTTTTGTTTTATTTTAGTTTTGACTTAGTCAAAAGGATAGGGGTGACTTAAATTAAGTAAATTAATTCAGTCGGCCTAACTTTATTTATTAAACTTACTTTTAGAAAAATAATATAAATAATATAAATAATATATTAATATAAATAAGATAAAATAAACTTAATAATAAACTATTACAATAAATTAAATTTAACTTAGATTAACTCTACTAATTACATAGTATTACTTAAATTAATTCTATTAAGACTTGCCCACCTCCTTAGGAGGTTATGCCTATATTATTTATACTTAATATAACTACAGTTACTCTCCATTACCACCTTTTGTAGCTTCCTTTCCCACCTTAGGTGGGAGGTTGCTCTTGATTTATTTCAAAAGAAAGGGTTACTTAATTTATTAAGTTAAATTAATTTGGGTAAGTGTTAATTAAGTGGTTACTAGGTATCCGGTCTACCTACAGCAGCTATAGCAGCTAGTTAGAGCTACTACAAGTTTAAGGGTAGGGAGAGGATATTAGCCCTATTAGGGAAAGAGAGTAGGTTAATTCTTAAGCTATACTGCCTAATAACGTAAGAGGTAATACAAAATTTATTAACTACCTATAAATTATAATAAATTAAGTTTATTATAATTATTAACTTAATTATTAACTAATAATAGTATTTGGAATAGCTACATAATAACTTACCTTCTAAAGATTAATATATATTTAATGAATTATATAACCAAATCTAGCATGTAGAGTAGGAATTAATTGAATATAAAATATTACCTAATATTAATTCAATCAAGCTTAGTCAATTTGACTAATTTATAATCTTAAATAAGTCAGTTAATAATTTAGATCAAGTCTCCTTAAGCACTAATCTACCAAATCATTGACCTAAATTAATCTATTTATATAACTTAAATAATTACCCTAAATTAATCTATTTATATAACTTAAATAATTACCCTAGGGTTGTAGTTGAATTACCTGTATTTAGTGGTCAGTATAAAATTTATAAGGAAGTAGTCGACCTTCTTTAAGCTATAAATAAAGTAAGTAAAGCAACTTGTTAGCTAACTATTGATTACTAATTATTCCTAAATTAAATTTGTCCCTACATTTACAAAATAATATTAACGATTGCCTATCTCCCCTGATATTTAACCATAGTCCTTAGTAATTTAATTTATTTAACTTTAACTTAACTTATTTTACTTCTACTTTCTCCTAACCATTTTACCTACCTGGACTAGCTATTACAGCTCACTAAATTTATCTTAATAAATAAATAAGGAAAGTATAAGTAAAGGTTTAAATCAGGATTTGTTGTCATTTAAATAAATTAGTCATTGTTAAGTTTAACTATAAGCCTTAATGAACTAAGTCAAATAGATTAACTTAACATCACTTTATGGATAACCTAAATTTACACAGATAAATCTCCCTAAATCCTTACCTTAATTACCACCTTTGCTTTAAGTAAAAGGCTTAGTTAAATAATCTAATTAAATTAAGTAAGTGGTAAGTCTTGACTATCCTCTTAGGTGGGTCAATCACCTAATTAATTTATTTAAGTTATGTTGATGTCATATAATATCTTTTTTGTAGGTGTAAAATTTATTATTAAGCATATATATAAATATATAAATAGTAATTTTGTTTAATATTTCCTTACTTATTAACTTTATAACTTTATTTATACTACAATAACTTACTTTAACTTACTTTAACTTACTACCTTAGGTCACTACTTTAACTTATACTTACCCCAACTCCTTAATTTAATAAATTTCCCATAACTTAATGAAATAAGTAAAGACTAACCCTCCTACTAATTTTACTAAGTTTAGTTTATTTACCCTCGCTTTATCGACTTACAGAATTTATTACTAAATTAATTTACTATGTTAATGAAGCCCTTACGGCTTCTTGTCTTTGCCTATTGTCATCATTAAATTAAATAATAGAACTTAGCGGTCAGCAAGGGGATAGGACTTGTACCCTTTCTGCTTTAAACTAGGACTTTATTCCATATTAACTTATTTAATAGATT
Organism: Psilocybe cf. subviscida; assembly: GCA_013368295.1. Lineage (NCBI taxonomy): Eukaryota > Fungi > Basidiomycota > Agaricomycetes > Agaricales > Agrocybaceae > Psilocybe > Psilocybe cf. subviscida. Next base: position 6,167 of record JAACJJ010000055.1, on the reverse strand, counting down.
TATTTGGCTTATACTCTCTATAATAAATAGAGGGGGTTATATAAAAGATTTGCTAATTCATACCTTCCTAGTTTTAGAAAATAATTTAGATGGTGAATGTTTATCAAAGTATAGAATAAACATATAAAGATTACCTAGAAAACCGAATAGTATAAATATTAAATGTGACAGAAGATAGACTTTTAGAACTGTTTTATTTATTTTAGCCCTTAATTGTAACAACCTAATAACTCTAGGATATTTTTCTAGAAAAGTTAGTTTATTGATAATATTTTCACTTAACATTATTGATATGATGGTAAAAATAGAAGATAGCAATACACCATCTATCACCATGTTAAATACACCAAACTATCTTATCTGAAGTTAATGTTTCTATATAGGTCACGTATTTATTATATTATGATGTAAAACCATCAGTGAAACTTAACTTATCTATATTATCCCAAGCATCTTTTAGTTTAGAATTTGCTTTTTCCAATTCATCTTTATAATGTTCACTACTAGGGTTTTTATGTGACTCTGCATTTTCTTTGAAACTTGAAAAGCTGGGTGCTACTTTTGTAGCTGCCAACTTAGATGCTATATTTTCTTCTACAATTTTCTTTTTTTCTTCACTTAAAGCAGACAAAGCAGCCTTAGCTTCATCTAGTTTTTTATTAGTGGAGTCATTAAGAACTGTTCTTCTATTACCATCTAAAGTAGCAGCACCTAACACAGAACCAGTACCAAATTTTTGAATTAAGTCAAGAAATAAATATTTATTCATGATTTATATTAATTAAAAGTTTCTAAAACGAAAAATCTCTTATAAATAAACTATTGCAACCTACCTACCCCTTACTTCCTCTGCTCTAGGTGAAGGAAAAGCAGAAATAAGCCAGATAAAATTTAAAGTAAGGAGTGACCACTAACTTTTGCTTCTGCTTAGTAATGCTAACTTATTAAAATTTAATTAATAAGGCATAAGTAAAAGCAGAGGGTTAATTAATCTAAATGTACCCTTTACACCTGCCTATCAAAATAAAGCCATTACTTATTTATTTCCCCTTGTCCTAGACCTAACTTTTAACTTAAACTTAATTTAATAAATAAAATTAGGGAGGGTAATGACCTAAAGTAAAGAGCAAAGGTAAGGGGTGGACACGTAATCAGGGAAAAGGTAAACAAATTTAGTAGTTAGTTAATCTTATATTTATGAGATTATAAATTTATTAATTTGCCTTACTCTTTTTCTATTCACTTACTTTTATTTTAATGTTATTACGAAATTGTCATCGATGCTTTTACTTTTCTTCACTTAATTTAACCTTTCCTTTTGACTTTGTAATTTATCTGAGAGATATTCAATTTAAATAAGTGGTGAGCTATTATTAAAGATCTATATTAATTAATATTCTTAACTTATTTTTTATAATAGTTACCTTAGGCTATCCCTACTTCAACCCTTGACTTTCAAAAGATAGTAATGTGTTATCAATATTAAGTGGGTAGCTTACTAATTGAAGATACAAAATGATTTTATTTAAATTAATTAGATAAATGTAATAATCAAGAGAGGGTTGATTTAAATAAATGAATTAAGTTGATTGAATAAAATTAGACCAGTACTTAAGCTAAGACTTCAGTAAATGAAGAATAAATATCTAATTATTTTGTATATTGAATACTTGAGATAATTAATTAACATAAATTTTATAAGTTATTAGTAAACATATAACGGTGGGGATATATAATTATGTGGTATTAGATGGTGAGTTATTTAGTACACCAAATGGATTATTATTTTGTAATTAAACAGTCAAGTATTCTTACCTTCTCAATTTGCTTATAAAGAAGGTAAGTCACTTAAAGAATTTTAACTTGGCTTGGACAAAGAATTATTTACTTATTAACTTAATTTAATTACATCAGGAGATAGAGAATACAAGTTATTGTAAGATATATTGGGTAGGTTAACCCACTGACCAGTTAACTTACTAAATGAAGTTACCACCTCCCTTTCTTTCATTAGATTATGAAAGCAGGAGATAACTAAAAACCTAATATACTAACTAGACTAATAACCTAATAGACTAACTTAACTAATAACCTAATAGACTAATAACCTAATATACAAACTAGACTTAACTAATTACGTAAGAGGGGGGAATTATTTATTGGTAGGCGTTAACAAGATGGACGGTTAATACTTCACCTAACATATCTACTACACCTTAACCTAACATATCTACTACACCCTTACCTAACATCAGTAAGTAAAAGAAATAAATAAGTTAATTAATTTATTATACTACCTGCAGGTAGAATATTATCATATAATATATATTAAATATATAGTAGATACTACTATACCAACTACCCTTACCCTAGCTTATTGAAAAACTTTCCCTTACCACCATAAGACTCTTAGGTAGAGTTAATTCCTCCCTATCCCTTACCCTATTTAATTAATTTAATTAAGGTAATAGGTAAGTAGGTTAGAGAAGATAAAAATAAATTAACTTATTTAAAAGTAAGGGAATAAATATAAAGTATAATAACATACTCTATTAGTAAATCTATGAAAAAATACAATTCTGTAAGCTTACCACCTTAATTAAATTTACCTAAATAAAATAAATCAAAGGAAATAATCTCAAATAAGGTAAATTGTAAGAAAATAAATAAAATAGAATAAACTTAATAAAAGATATATTAAGCACAAACTACAAAATAATGTTAAATTTACTAATTTTAATACCAATATTAGGTAGTATCTTAATATTACCCATAAGTGAAACATTAGAAAGCAGAAGACAAATAAAACATATAGCCTTAAGCACTTCTTTAATAACATTTTTATCTCTTTATATTTATGATATGAATTTGATTCAACAACTTCTCAATATCAATTTGTAAGTATAATATCTGATTTAAGTTTTTGTCATTTAAATTTTGGATTAGATGGAATATCTTTATTTTTTGTTTTATTAACAACTTTTATAACACCTATAGCTTTATTATCTAATTATACAAATATTAATAAGAATATTAAATTCTATTTTATATCTTTTTTAATATTAGAAAGTTTACAAATATGTGCTTTTGTATCTTTAGATTTATTATTATTTTATATCTTTTTTGAAAGTGTATTACCTATATTATTTATAATTATTGTAATATATGGACATGGAGCAGATAGATTTAGATCAGCATTTTTATTTTTTTTATATACTTTAGCAGGAAGTTTACCAATGTTATTAAGTATATTAATAATTTATAGTTATATAGGTTCAACAGATTTCCAATTAATTAGTTTATATGAAATAAGTTTAGAAAGTCAAAAATTATTATGATTAGGATTCTTTATAGCTTTTGCAGTTAAAACACCATTATATCCTTTTATTATTTGATTACCTAAAGCTCATAGTGATTCACCTTTAGCTGGTTCTATTTTATTAGCTGCCACAATATTAAAATTAGCTACTTATGGTTATTTAAGAGTTTTAATTAATTTATTACCTGATGCTACTAATTATTTTAGTCCTTTAATACAAACTATAGCTATTATATCTTTAATTTATGCTAGTTTATCAACTATTATACAACAAGATACTAAAAGATTAATTGCTTATAGTAGTGTGGCTCATATGGCTGTTGTTGTTTTAGGTTTATTTTCTAATAATATTACTGGTATTGAAGGTGCTATTTTATTAGCTATAGCTCATGGATTTGTAAGTCCAGCTTTATTTATTTGTGTTGGTGGTATTATTTATGATAGAACAGGAAGTAGAATTATTAATTATATGAGAGGTTTAGTTAATTATATGCCAGTATTTACTATATTATTTTTAATTTTTACTTTATGTAATGCAGGAATACCTTTAAGTCTAAATTTCTTAGGAGAACAATTATCTTTAATGGGTATATGATTACAAAATCCTATTATAGCTATTTTAGGGGCGACTAGTATTTTATTAAGTGCTTGTTATTCTATTTTTTTATATAATAGATTATCTTATGGTAATTTATCTCCTTATTTACCTCCTTTATTAGATATTAATAGAAGAGAATTTATTTTATTAATAACTTTACTTATTCCTACTGTTATATTTGGTATTATTCCTAATACTTTAACTACTTATTTACATGTTAGTGTTACTGCTTTACTTTATAATATTTAAATTTACTACTTAAACCCCCTCCTCATACCTTACACCAATTACCAATTACCAATTACCAATTAATTATTAATATCACTTGCTCAATTAATTTAATTATTAGGTAAATCTACTATTACCCTTACCCTTGCCCTACCTCTACTTTTGACTTAAACTTAATTTAATAAATAAAATTAGGCAGGGTAATGAAAATTAAGAAGCAAAGGGGGCTGGTAAATTAATTAAGTAGATTTACTGTTATTCCTAAGATTAAATTTTTATATCTTTAATATTAATTGTTATACCACCTACTAGAAATATAACTACAAATAATACCTAACATATTATACAAACATATTTTCTATTATTCATATATTTCAATTTATTTATCTTATCTCTCTTTATTTTTCTAGTTTTATTTTGTCAGTATATATTATTATTGAGTGATCCCTATAGGAAAATTAGTAACTTTCATTACTGTTTCCACCTTTGCTCTTACCCTATTTAATTAACTTAAATTAATTTAATTTGGGCAAGGGTAAATGAATGTTTTCTTATTGGTTTAAGTAGATGTTGAAGGTAATAAATATTAAATTACAAATATTAAATTACAAATATTAAATATAAATAAATTAAATGTAGGTTAAGTAAAATATAAAATTAAATTATGATAGTATATGTTAAATATTATTATTGTATATATTTTATATTATGATAGTATATGTTAAATATTATTATTGTATATTTAGTTATTAACTATATTGTTAATTAACAAATATTAATACAAATATTAATACAACCCTAGTTACTACTTAATTTACTTATTTAAATTAAAACTACCTAACTTTACCACACATAATTTAAATTAAAACTACCTAACTTTACCACACATAATTTAAATTAAAACTACCTAACTTTACCACACATAATTTTAAGTTAAGGTAGAGTAACTAATGCTAATATTTTAATTATTAGTGAGGTAAATAAAGATAGAAACTTTATTGATTTTATTTTAAACCTACTCTACCTAGAATTAAGGGTACTAGTTCCAATTAATTTGATAATCTAAAATAATCCAGTTTTCTCAATATAATTTATCGAATAATAGTAAAATAAGTTTGATAGGTGAAGAACTTGGATTAATTTTATTAATTTCTTATCTTTCTTAACTTTTGTTAATTTAAATTAAATTTGGTTTTAGAACAGCTTTATTAGCTTAAGTGTATAAAGCTATTACAACCAACACTTCTAAATCGGACAAACTTACTCTGACATAGTCCGGTATCTAATTACTTCCTTTAGAATCACTTAACATCAACATTTCGGTGTAATAGTTAATTTGAAAGGTAACATGTAGAGTAACGGCTTTACTCCTGATTCTAAAGGGAGTAATTTCATTGTTCAAATTAAAATTTTCAATATTCTGTGTCGTTGTTATTTATTATACCTATTTAACTTATTCCTAATAAGTCCAGATTTTAAAGTTACAACATTTAAGTAGCTAATTACTATTAATTATATTAACCTTAATAATTTAAATAATATTAATTATTTAAATAAAGGGTATATTAAAAAGTTATAAATATTATAAAAAAGTATCGTAATAATTACTAAATATAAATATATACAACATGGTAATAATATACCTAACTTAAATTATAATGTATCCTAGAAAATTTGTTTACTTACTAAGTAAAGTCGATAAAAGTGGGTATATGTTGCAGTAGGTAAGTTTAAAGGTGGGGGGGGGGGGGGGGTAATAAATTAAATTAATGTAATTCAATAGCATCTCTTAAATAAGAACAAACTAATAAAGTAAACACAAAAGCTTGTATAAAAGAAACAGCTAATTCTAAACCAATTAAAGCTAAAAATATAGCAAAAGGAATAAAGTAATAATAGCTACAATAATACTTCCTGTAAATAATTTAAATAAATAAGTAGATAATATTTTTAATAAAGTATGTCCAGCTACAATATTTGCAAATAATCTTACTCCTAAAGATACAGCTCTAGCTAAATAAG
>JAACJJ010000054.1:0-23641 GCA_013368295.1 Psilocybe cf. subviscida | reverse complement strand
TTATATTTTCATATTTTAATTTTTAAGTTTACTGACCTCCTACAAAGTAAACGTCTAATTAATTAACTTAAATTAAATTAAATTGGGCAAGAGGGGAGATTGAGAAAAGTCAAAAGTGAATGATTGAATTTATTTATTAAGTTTTATTAAATGTTTTATTAAATGTTTTATTTACTTTAGTTAAGTCCTTGAAAAGTGGTAAGCTTTAGTTAAGTGGTCAGGTCAAGATTTAGCACTAAGCCCTTTTGGGGTAAGTATTTATTAAGTGGTAAAGATAGATGATACGGAAAACTGTAGGATTCGAACCTACGGCTGATTTGAAACAGCTTTCGTTTTCAAGACGAACTTATTAAACCACTCTAACAATTTCCTAATTTTTTTTTACATTATTTTCTCCTACAACCTTTTGTTATTTTTCTACTACTACTTATTCTGAACTTAAATTTGGCACTTATACTTTCCCCACACTGACTTTTAACTTAATTATTTTTTCTTAATTTAATTAAAGATTAGTGGTTAAAGATTAATAAAATAAGTTAACAGAAGGAATAAATAAATTGTCCTAAGGTAATATGCCTGTAATTAAGGAGGTCTTTTTAGTAATAAATTACTTTTACTATTTTAATTTACTAATTTATACTTTACATATACTTTAATCAATTATATACCTATTCACCTTACCACTTTACTTAAATTTTATTACTGTTCACCTATTTGGATTAAGAGATTATTGGTTAGGGAGTGTTAAATTATCTATTAACAATATTAGTGGTCAGATTAGGTAAGGGGTTATTTACTAGGTACTCAGATAGACCTAGGTATACTTATTTCCTAATTTTATAAAGATAATAATTATTTATATTTTTAATAGTTAGTCATTAACTTACAAGTTAATAATTAATATATACCCACTTAATAGTGCTTAGGGACATTACTTAATTATTTAATATTACTGATGTTAGTATACTAGATATTTATCTATGTATAATAATTTAATTTAATAAAATATTAAATATATACTAATAAGTAGAATCATCTAAATATGATGTTAGGTAATATATTTTAAATATTTTTTATATTTTGAAGAAAGTAAGAAACTAACCTTAATAAACCTTTTTCAATTATTTAGTATAAAATTAGGGCCCATGGATAAACTTTTTTGCGTAAATTTAATCTTCTAATAATAAATAATATTTAAAATTTAAATCGGAATCTATTAATTACTCTCAAAAATAAAATATCTTTTACCAGAAGTAACTGGTAATGTGTAATTTTCTTGGTTATTGTACCTAAAGCTATATTCCTATGTCCCCCGTAAGGGACTCTTGATTTAATGTAATAGAATTATTTTTGTTTAATAAACTTTTGAAGTCAACATTTTTTCAAAGCATTTTCTTTTAAACTTGAAAATTGTTTAATTATTAAAGGTAGTTAAGCAAGAATAAAACTATGTAAGTAGTTAAAAGATCTATCAACACAAAATGTTCTAACTTGATATGCCCTATTTCCTTCGAAACGAGTGAAGGGTCTAATTCTTTACTTAGAATAAAAGTATCGATATAATAGCATTTATTAGCCTTTAAGTTAATATATTATACAATAGGTAATCTTACTAATGCTGTTATATAAGCTCGATAAAGAAATACTTAAATTTTCTATTCTATCATCATCAATATTTTTATTATCTTGTATTGATATTAAGAATATTTCCTAAGATATTGAGAGTACATTAATTACAACATTTTGTTACTAATTAAATTGTTCATTTTCAATTATTAATTATTTATCCGGATTAGATTTCATACCTAGTCTACCATATAAATTAATTTAGCTATTATGTAGTTAATATTTTAAATTTATACTCTAATTCCATAGCAGTATATATCTCATCTGAAGTATTTGTTCCAGTTCAACTTCCTGTCCCAGATTAAGTGTTAAATTACTTTTGTAGTAAGGATATGTTCAAACTCAATTTCTACTTTAAATAAAGTCCCTCTTTTCGTAATCTCAAATCTAACCTACAAAATATTTGTGATAACCCACAGACACTGCCTAATTTTACATAACATACGGATATAAAGAGTTTACATCATAATAATACAACTTTCTCCATAAGGAGAATACATATCCACATTTCCTCCAGTATATTGATTCCTGTATATATTGATTCCTGTATATCTTGATATATTTTATCTGAAATAATTGGTAATTTAGCAATATATAAAATCTCCAAATTTAGAAAGTATTTGATACAGGGTTCTAGTATCTTACTCACAATATTTTATACTTTCCTTACATTATTACCTCCTTTTTGGTACAATTTACAGTTACTTGCATAATATGCTGAACTTATTTATTTAAATCTGTAAGTTTAAGTACTTATCTTTTATATTTTATATCTCGCGTTTATCTAGATTAAAGATAGGGAAATTACTTTTTGTTTCAACATAAAACATTACAGCAAGTTTAGCTAAAGAAGAGTTCAACAAAAGTAAAGAGTCTCTAAAATATAGTACATATTTAGATAAATAAATTATTACTTTAATATTATTTGATAATGATGAAAGAACTCGTAATAAAAATACAACATCAAATTTAGAAAAGTTATGTAAGTATACCCTATATTTATCATCTCATCATTAATTTTAATATAGGATAATCTAACATAGATATCAGTGTTATTACTTAACTTATTACTTAACTTATTACTTTTCTAAATCCATAGTTAATATTTTATCGATCTTATATATTTAATTTTGTTAACGCTAATTATTAAAGCTATTTCAGATTCCCTAATATACTTACTACTTTACTCTTCTTTTAAATTAAGTTAAATAAATTCTAACTTCTAAGTAAATATTATTAATTTGAAGCTTATATACTACATTAGAATTTTGTTTAAATTTTATAGTTTAAGTATATTTTATAGTTTTAGTATATTTTATATAAAAATGGCTGTCAGCCCATTGAGTAAGATCCATAGTTAAAGGTAAGTTAAGAGAATTTAATTTATCTAATTTCCCATCAGCTAGATTTTCCTTCTTCTTAACTTTTCTTAAAGTATGAGTTGAAATAATAGCATAGCTAGTAGGTATTATATTTAATTTGATTTCTTGTACTTTTTTTCTAGTTTATATTTAATTTGATTTCTTGTACTTATAAACTCCAGAAATCAACAAATATTTTATAAAATACACTCTTACTCTTACCCTTTGATTATAAGATATTAATAATATTTACCCTCCTTCTAATTTAAATTGTATGTGTAATATTAGATTGGTTACAAGATAATATCTCCTCATAAAACTTATCTTACCTATTTTTAATAGTGGTGTTATTAACACAAATATATATTATTCATAATATTTTATTGTTAACTAAAAAAGTAAAATTGATAGCATATTAACTCTAATCATACACTATTTTTGTTTTATACCTACCTATTTCCTTTCTTATACTCTCCACCTACCAGCTACTATACTTTATGCTGCGTATAGCTAAGCATAAGATACAGGGTGTAATTAACTTTTGTAAAACAAATAACTGCCCTAATTTGGGCAAGAGAGGGTTTACATTTATTGGTATCTTTGATTATATCAAATTAACTTTAATTATTTAATAGGGGGGGTTAATAAGAAAATAGTTAAGATAAAATTTAAATATTAATAAATAAAGTTAATAATAATTAGCTATTAATGATTAAATAATTAGCTATTAATGATTAAAAAATCCAGATCGTCCGCTAATTTACCTAGAGTATTAATATATGCAACTGCCTCACCCTTGGTAGGGTTAGTATTATTTAAGTTATCTAATATAGCATTCCCTTTCTCTATGAAATTTTTTACAAATACACCTTCAATTTCAGCTCAGTTAGGCTCTGTTTGATAAGCATTCTTAGTACCCACCACAGTATTATCTAAATATTGTTTACCTTCTTTATAAAATTCCTTTTTCTCTAGTGCGGTTAAGTAAATAGGACTAGCGCTAAATAAAATCACAAATCTATTTAAATTAAGCATATATCTAAAATATAGTTCATAAATGATAGACCTAAATTTAATTATTGAAATAATAATAAGAAAGATTATCTTAGCTTGATCTGAATAATAAAAAAGATTAAATATATAGCTAATAAAATAGAAAAAACTATACTTAGAGATCTTATTCTTTTGTTAGATAAAATGTAATTAAAGAACGATATTTTCATATAACTTCATGTTTTTTACTGATGTTAACTTTTTTTTATTAATGAATTAACTCATCCTAACCACTAATCCCTGCTTTCATTACATTAAAGACAGAAGTGGTTATACTTATATATCTTTAAATAAATAAAATAAGGTAAAGTAAAGGAAAAGTCAATTTAAAATAATTGAATATAAAATAATAAAATATAATAAAAGGGTGGGGGGGTAATTAGTAAGGATAAATATCAAAACTAATTAAAATACTAGGGATAAAAATAATAAAAGCCACAGCTACAGGTAATAAGTTAAGTCAACACAGAGAAATTAATTGATCATATCTTAATCTAGGTAAAGTAGCTCTAAATCACACAAAGAAGAAAGTAAAAATACAAGTTTTAGCGCCCAGAATAATACTTTGTAAATTAATAAAAGAATCATTAATAAAAATTTCCATGAAATTATAACCACCTAAAAACAGAATAGCAGTAATAGAACTAAATAAAACAATAGAAGAATATTCCCCTAAAAAGAAAAAAACAAAAGGAACAGAAGAATGTTCGGTAAAGAATCCCGCAACTAATTCAGATTCGGCTTCTTGTAAATCAAAAGGAGTTCTCGAAGTTTCAGCTAAAATACTAATAAAATAAAAAATAAATACAGGTAATAAAGGAATAATAAACCAAATAGATTGTTGTATTTCAATTATTTTTATATAATTTAAACTACCACTTAATAAAATAATAATTAAAATAGCAGAACTTAAAATTAATTCATAAGAAATCATAGCAGCAGTAGATCTTAATGAACCTAAAAAAGCATATTTAGAATTAGCAGATCAACCAGCTAATAAAACACCATAAACACCTAAAGATGATAAAGCTAAAGTATATAAAATACTTATATTTATATCTGATAATACTATACCTTGTCCTAAAGGTATTACTGCTCATCCTAATAAACTAAATACTAAAGTAGATACTGGAGCTAAATAAAATATTACTTTATTAGATTGAGAAGGTATAACTGTTTCTTTTAAAATTAATTTTAAAGCATCTGCAAAAGGTTGTAATATCCCATAATAACCTACTGTATTAGGACCTACTCTTCTTTGATGAGCAGCTAATTGTTTTCTTTCTATTATTGTCATGAAGGCAACACTTAATAAAATAGGTAAGATCATACTTAATATCTCTAATAAACTTATTAGTAATTGTGTATTCATAAATTATATTTTATATTTATTTTACTACATTTTATAGTTGCTAGATAATTTATTATTTACCACTAACCCTTAACACAGATTTTATACTTACCCTATTTAAATTAGTTGTACCTATTTACCTTAACCTCCCTTAATCTAACCTTTAGTTAATTATTAAAATAATTATTAGTTAATTAATTCCCCTTAGGGGAGGGGGGAGGTAAATGTAAAAGTAAAATCTAAGGAAAGGTAATTAGGGACAGGTAAATATTCTAAGTATTATTTAAGTAAATTAAGTAGTTAAGATTTACATTGTTTTAAATAAATCAATAAGTATTAATAAGTTCAAATTAAGTATTACCCCAGAAATATACAGCTACAAATAAGAATAACCATACAACATCAACAAAATGCCAATATAAAATACTAGATTCAAATCCATTATGATGTTTAGTAGTTAATTGATAATTTATTATTCTTACTAAAGCAACACCTATAAAAATAGTACCAATAATAACATGGAAACCATGTAATCCAGTAGAAGCATAGAAAGCTGAACCATATACTCCATCTGCCATAGTAAATCCAGCTTCAGAATATTCAAAATATTGTAAACCAGTAAAGATTACAGCTAATATTATAGTATAAATTACTCCATCGATACAAGATTTTCTATTTCCAGCTATTAAAGCATGATGTCCATAAGTAATAAAAGCACCACTACTTAATAATAAAAAAGTATTTAATAAAGGAATAGCAAAAGGATCTAAAGGTGTAATACCTATAGGTGGTCAACTACCTCCTATTTCTATTGCAGGTGATAAACTAGAATGGAAGTAAGCTCAAAATACAGATAAAAATGCAAATACTTCACTTACAATAAATAATATCATTCCTAACATTAATCCATTTTGTACTTCTTTTGTATGATGTCCTAAATATGATCCTTCTATTACTACATCTCTTAATCATAATATCATACTATAACTAGTTAATATAAAACCTAGTAGTAAGATATAACCTCCATTTGCTATTCCATGTATATAAGATACGGCTCCTATTGTTAAATTTAATAAAGAAAAACTTGCTAAAATTGGCCATGGTGAGGGATCTACCAAATGAAAGGGAAATCTTTGATATTGGGTTTTTAGTAATTGTGTATTCATAAATTATATTTTATATTTATTTTACTACATTTTATAGTTGCTAGATAATTTATTATTTAATTTAGCTTATGCTAAACTATTTTTCACCTTACCATTTCACTAATTTAACTTTACCTTTATACTCACAAAACCTACCCTTAATTATTTTTTCTTATTTAATTTACTGATTTATTTATTTATTATTTTTTTACTTATACTTTTAAGTGATAAGATTTAAACTGATTAATTAATTAAGGTGAGTGGTAATCCTACGGAGAAATTTTGTAATAGCGAGATAAGAACTCGAATCTTAAATAATAGCTCATGAGGCTACTGTGTTACCAATTACACTATCTCGCTTAATAAGCCTTAGAAGATTTGAACTCCTACTAGTTCCTCATCAAGAAACCATTCTACCATTAAATTAAAGGCTCTTATCCTACTTTATTCCCTACTTTCATTTAGTTTTTACTTTTCTCGTTACCTCTCTTTTGAGAGTGCAGACCTAGAACATAAACGAGGATAAAGTTAAAAATTTTAACTTACCACCTCCCCCCTTAGGAAATTTAATATAAATGGTTTGAAAATAAGTAATAAAATTTAATATAAATGGTTTGAAAATAGGTAATAAATTTTTCATTCTCTTTACCTTCCCTAATGTAATTTAGTTTAATTTAGTTTAATTTAGTTTAATTTAGTTTAATTTAGTTTAATTTAGTTTAATTTAGTAAATGGTGATAAATATTTAACTTTATTAGGTGAAATTTACTTAAAGTTTACGTTTTAAATATTTAGACGTAACTTATCTATTTTATTACAATGATTATATTTATTATTTTAGGTACTTTGTAGGTTTAAACATATATTTATTTTTTATATTTTTTTATTTACTTTTGCTTTTCTACCTACCTTTTCTTAATTAACATAACACTGCTTACTAACTTAAAGTAGCAGAGGTAATAATCTAAACTTATCCATATTATTAATCCAAAATATAATTATTAGTGTATAAATAAAGGAAACAAAAATATAATTATACATTATGACCTACTTAAGAGATAATAATTAAAGTAATTTAATTAAACCAGGTAAACCATATGAATTTATATATAAAATATTATATAAGCTTATAACTTATTAAATAGCATTAGTAGTTTTATCTTGTGCTACATATCTATAAATTTGAAATTAATTTTAATATTTTTGTTTCCTATCCTTTTTAACCCTTAAGTTAATTAATAATTGGCTAAATATTATTTCCAATACTTGTAAAACAGAGCCAGGTGGGACTGCTTGTGAGATCAAATATTATCGAAGGTAATTTTATTTACTACTTTTAGTACTTCAGATCTTAGCAATGTATTTTGAACCTTTAAATTTTAATCTATTTATTACACCCCCAATTTAATAATTTAAATATCTAATAATCTAACTTAAAGTTAAGGTATAATTGGTAAGTAGAATTAGATAAAATATTACTTAATAAATAAAAAGCATAAATTTATCATCAACTATGTTATCTTTAACTTATTTAAGTTTAGTTAATACTAAGTAAAATTTACTTACGGTAACAAAAATAAGTTTCATTCTACCTTAATTATAAGTATACTAGATTAATAGTAACATAAGAAATATAAGAAAATAGTAAATATTTTAGTTTTATGGTTGCTTATAACTAATATTAATTTATTTCAATCTATTAAGTTATATTTATAGTAATCTATTAAGTTATATTTATAGTAATATTATTACCCATATTTTAAGTTAAACTTACCTTACTAAATAAAGTATATCATTAAAATATAAAAAATAAAATTAATACTGATCACCTTACCATTTCATTAATTTAACTAATGTTATTTTATTATTTAATTATAAATAAGGTAAGTGGTCTTTACTTTCTTTTTCCTATGTTTTGCTAAGATAAATTAAACTACTTACCCTTATTCACCTTAATCCCCTAACCCTAAATATGTGAAAGGCAATAGTCCACTCTAAGGAGTGGAGGTTAGAAAAAGGTTAAGGGGTAAATTAATTAGAACAAGTGGTAAGGAATAAAATAACTTTATTTAATAATTTAATTCAGCAAAAAGGGGGGGTAAACTAAGTGATTAGTAAGTGTTATTAGAATTGGATGTCAACCATTTACATAGATTAATTAATATTTTAGGGAAGGTTATTTAATATAAGCCTGACCAGTTAAGAGTGTTAACTCTCACATATGTCATTCTCAATTTGTAGAGCTAATTCATTAATTTGTTCTAACATGTGGTCTACTTCTCACTTATATAGTCCTATTTCAGCCTTATCTTGCAAACTTGATACTAATTTAATAGCTTCAATTTCGAACTCTTCCACTTTATTACTTGCTAAATTAAATTCTTCACTTCCTTTAACCTCCTCTGAGACATAATCTTCACAAAATCCTTCCTTTATTTCATTTATTTTGCTTTTTAGTTTAATAGTTTCACTTTCTAATTCTTGTTCACTTAAATATTTATTATTTGAACTTTCATCACTGCTAAGTGAATTTAAACTAGGTAAAGAATTAATACTGGGAACAGTAGAGGTAGAAGAGTTTAGACTATCTGTGGAATTATTTTTAGTAGAATAAAAAGGTAAAGCCATAAGAATATATTGCTTATTATTTTTAATTTTGTATTTTAAATATACATATTTTAATGTGTCTTTATACTTAAAAATTAAAATAATCGATCTCAATATTAATAAAACATTTAAGCCTAATAAGTAATTATAAAATATACTTATTATAAACAACATAATAATAATAATGCCAAGTATCTTAATTCAATTTTTCATATTCATTCATGTTTTTACTGATGTTAACTTTAATATTTAATTAACCCTCACTCAATGTCAATTATATTACTTATATATGTAATATTATTTATTCACCCAGCAGGGACACTAAATAATTCACTTACAATATAAGCCCTCCGTAGGAATTAGACATTCTTTATGATATATAATATAAGATAAGGTGATAATATAGGTGATAGACCCTTGCATATGAGCATGTAGAAGGATAAGGCAACTTAATTAATTTATTTTTACTTTGGCTATTGCAAAGGGTATAATTAATAAAAAATAAAATTAACTACAAAATAGTTAAGCCTAAAGTATAATACTGAAAGAAGGAATCGAACCTTCATTTTACCGTCATGAGTGGTAAGTTTTAACCTATTAAACTATATCAGTAAATAATATAAGCTTAAATAACCTAAGCAGCATTAGCTGCTACTTTTAGCTAATTAAATTCCGTAACACCAGGTTATCAAGTGATAAAGTCTTACTTTAACATAATTCCTCCGTAGGTAATATTAACCCTTATGATAAATAATATAAGATAAGTGGTAAGGTGATTTACTTCTAAATAATGAATTATTAAATTTAATGGTAAGCTGTGTACCTTTGCTTATCTTTACTAATGCTAACTTATTAAATATTATAAAATAAGGCATAACCCTCCCTAGGAGGGAGGCAGAAGGTTAAGTGATTAACTAATATTACTTGTATATTGTCCTGATTTAAACTTTAGTTAGTTAAATTAACTTGTGACAAAAATAAATTAATATAAGTTAAATTAATATAAGTCTAGGTATATTATTATATAATATTATTATGTTAATCTTTAGTACAAATATATAATTTAGTTAAGTTAATCTTAAGTACAAATATATAATTTATTTATGTAACTGAATGATAAATTCTACCTCTCCCTAATTCCTTAGTTGTTGTGTAGGTAGTTAAGTAATAGTAGATTTATTATATTTAAATGTTTATACTAATTATTAGTATTTATTTAAATTTTATCTACTCTTTATTTTTTATAAAAATATTTAGATGGTCAGACTCTTTATTTTCCCCTACCTACTACACTTTTCAGAGGTTCCCAATTATAGCTCTCCTGGATATTAATTAATTGAAATACCCTATACCTTATGCCTTCTTATGGTAATATTCTTAAATTTAGTTAGTGATAATTCTTAAATTTAGTTAGTGAATATTAGCAGAAGTAAATTAATTAAGGCTCAATCAAAGATTTCACGTGAAAATTGGGCAAGAGTAAATGTATTAAATTAATTAGTTACTTAACCAGCAAGTAAATTAAAACTATTAGTTAATAATTAATTAAAGTATTTCGATCTACATAAATCTACTAGTTTAAATTTAAGAAAATTAAGTTTTACAAATGGTAATACTACTAAAATAAAATATTTATACTAACAAAGTCTTTTACCTCTAAGTAGTAGTTTTCTGTTCAAATGGTTTATTATTCATAATCACCTACTAATAAATTTAGTTAGTAAAATTTATATTATTAGTTAGTAAAATTTATATTATAAGTTATATCTACTTATAATTATCTATTATTTAATATAATTTCTCATATATCTCCTTTTAAAATAACAAACTAAATTAAGTAACTAAAAATAATTAACTTTAAGCCTAGGGTTTGCGATTACAAAGTCAAGAGCAAAGGTTATGTGTAAGTCTACCTATCCTAGTAAAATTTACCCTTAGAAACCTAGCTTATAATATCTAAACTTTAATTATTACAACTAATCCAACTAAATTAATTAACCTCCACCTCTATGATCTATGATATAAATTAAAGAACTTAATACTAATTTGGAGAAGTTAGCTTACTTAAATAAAATAAATTAACAAAAATTAAATAAGTCTAGATTAAGGTAACGTAACCTACTTATTAGGTAACTCAAGATGTCTACGGTGTAATGATTACCTATATCACGTTATAAAGATATATAGGGCGAATACTTTAAATTAAATTATTAGGTCGTATACTTTACTTTCTTTAATAAATTAAATAAATTAAGTACAACAAGCCTTAAGGCAATATCTTCTCTGGAGGTAAGTGGGTGAGTAAGTGGTCAGGAAAAGGTAAGGGTGTTTAATTTGTGATTAGATATTAATAATTTGATTTTGTGATTAGATATTAATAATTTGATTTTGTGGGTGGAAAGTACGCTAACACTTAATAAAATCAATAAGTGATTACTTAATTAAATAAATAATGGAAAGTGCTACAGAATCAAAGTTAGATTTATTAAGTTATTCTAGCTTCTACTTCTTAATTTATTAATTAGTGACTACTATTTATTTAAATTTTTATATAATAGATTAATAATTAAGATATTACTATTGCTTACTGCTAATACACTTTATCTTTCCTTTGAATCTTTGCTCTTTACCAGCCTGCTTAAGCTGGGGTAAGGTAAAAGGAAATAGTTTTTAATCTTTCAGAAAAGGTGAAGTATTGGCTGTAATATTTAATTATTTTATTCTTATAAAACTGATAAAATAATAAAATATTTACAATTAAAAATTAAATAGTCAATAAATAATAAAAAATTAAAGTTATAGATAGCAAGAAATAACTTAATATAATCTAACTTTGATTTCTGGTAGCACTTTTCCATTTATTTAATTTAATTATTAAGTAATCACTTTATTGATTTTATTAAGTGTTAGCGTACTTTCCACCCACAAAATCAAATTATTAATATCTTAATCACAAAATCAAATTATTAATTAGTCTACATCACCAAATAAATTATTTATACACCCTTACCTTTCCTGACCACTTACTCACCCACTTACCTCCAGAGAAGATATTGCCTTAAGGCTTGTTGTACTTAATTTATTTAATTTATTAAAGAAAGTAAAGTATACGACCTAATAATTTAATTTAAAGTATTCGCCCTATATATCTTTATAACGTGATATAGGTAATCATTACACCGTAGACATCTTGAGTTACCTAATAAGTAGGTTACGTTACCTTAATCTAGACTTATTTAATTTTTGTTAATTTATTTTATTTAAGTAAGCTAACTTCTCCAAATTAGTATTAAGTTCTTTAATTTATATCATAGATCATAGAGGTGGAGGTTAATTAATTTAGTTGGATTAGTTGTAATAATTAAAGTTTAGATATTATAAGCTAGGTTTCTAAGGGTAAATTTTACTAGGATAGGTAGACTTACACATAACCTTTGCTCTTGACTTTGTAATCGCAAACCCTAGGCTTAAAGTTAATTATTTTTAGTTACTTAATTTAGTTTGTTATTTTAAAAGGAGATATATGAGAAATTATATTAAATAATAGATAATTATAAGTAGATATAACTTATAATATAAATTTTACTAACTAATAATATAAATTTTACTAACTAAATTTATTAGTAGGTGATTATGAATAATAAACCATTTGAACAGAAAACTACTACTTAGAGGTAAAAGACTTTGTTAGTATAAATATTTTATTTTAGTAGTATTACCATTTGTAAAACTTAATTTTCTTAAATTTAAACTAGTAGATTTATGTAGATCGAAATACTTTAATTAATTATTAACTAATAGTTTTAATTTACTTGCTGGTTAAGTAACTAATTAATTTAATACATTTACTCTTGCCCAATTTTCACGTGAAATCTTTGATTGAGCCTTAATTAATTTACTTCTGCTAATATTCACTAACTAAATTTAAGAATTATCACTAACTAAATTTAAGAATATTACCATAAGAAGGCATAAGGTATAGGGTATTTCAATTAATTAATATCCAGGAGAGCTATAATTGGGAACCTCTGAAAAGTGTAGTAGGTAGGGGGAAAATAAAGAGTCTGACCATCTAAATATTTTTATAAAAAATAAAGAGTAGATAAAATTTAAATAAATACTAATAATTAGTATAAACATTTAAATATAATAAATCTACTATTACTTAACTACCTACACAACAACTAAGGAATTAGGGAGAGGTAGAATTTATCATTCAGTTACATAAATAAATTATATATTTGTACTTAAGATTAACTTAACTAAATTATATATTTGTACTAAAGATTAACATAATAATATTATATAATAATATACCTAGACTTATATTAATTTAACTTATATTAATTTATTTTTGTCACAAGTTAATTTAACTAACTAAAGTTTAAATCAGGACAATATACAAGTAATATTAGTTAATCACTTAACCTTCTGCCTCCCTCCTAGGGAGGGTTATGCCTTATTTTATAATATTTAATAAGTTAGCATTAGTAAAGATAAGCAAAGGTACACAGCTTACCATTAAATTTAATAATTCATTATTTAGAAGTAAATCACCTTACCACTTATCTTATATTATTTATCATAAGGGTTAATATTACCTACGGAGGAATTATGTTAAAGTAAGACTTTATCACTTGATAACCTGGTGTTACGGAATTTAATTAGCTAAAAGTAGCAGCTAATGCTGCTTAGGTTATTTAAGCTTATATTATTTACTGATATAGTTTAATAGGTTAAAACTTACCACTCATGACGGTAAAATGAAGGTTCGATTCCTTCTTTCAGTATTATACTTTAGGCTTAACTATTTTGTAGTTAATTTTATTTTTTATTAATTATACCCTTTGCAATAGCCAAAGTAAAAATAAATTAATTAAGTTGCCTTATCCTTCTACATGCTCATATGCAAGGGTCTATCACCTATATTATCACCTTATCTTATATTATATATCATAAAGAATGTCTAATTCCTACGGAGGGCTTATATTGTAAGTGAATTATTTAGTGTCCCTGCTGGGTGAATAAATAATATTACATATATAAGTAATATAATTGACATTGAGTGAGGGTTAATTAAATATTAAAGTTAACATCAGTAAAAACATGAATGAATATGAAAAATTGAATTAAGATACTTGGCATTATTATTATTATGTTGTTTATAATAAGTATATTTTATAATTACTTATTAGGCTTAAATGTTTTATTAATATTGAGATCGATTATTTTAATTTTTAAGTATAAAGACACATTAAAATATGTATATTTAAAATACAAAATTAAAAATAATAAGCAATATATTCTTATGGCTTTACCTTTTTATTCTACTAAAAATAATTCCACAGATAGTCTAAACTCTTCTACCTCTACTGTTCCCAGTATTAATTCTTTACCTAGTTTAAATTCACTTAGCAGTGATGAAAGTTCAAATAATAAATATTTAAGTGAACAAGAATTAGAAAGTGAAACTATTAAACTAAAAAGCAAAATAAATGAAATAAAGGAAGGATTTTGTGAAGATTATGTCTCAGAGGAGGTTAAAGGAAGTGAAGAATTTAATTTAGCAAGTAATAAAGTGGAAGAGTTCGAAATTGAAGCTATTAAATTAGTATCAAGTTTGCAAGATAAGGCTGAAATAGGACTATATAAGTGAGAAGTAGACCACATGTTAGAACAAATTAATGAATTAGCTCTACAAATTGAGAATGACATATGTGAGAGTTAACACTCTTAACTGGTCAGGCTTATATTAAATAACCTTCCCTAAAATATTAATTAATCTATGTAAATGGTTGACATCCAATTCTAATAACACTTACTAATCACTTAGTTTACCCCCCCTTTTTGCTGAATTAAATTATTAAATAAAGTTATTTTATTCCTTACCACTTGTTCTAATTAATTTACCCCTTAACCTTTTTCTAACCTCCACTCCTTAGAGTGGACTATTGCCTTTCACATATTTAGGGTTAGGGGATTAAGGTGAATAAGGGTAAGTAGTTTAATTTATCTTAGCAAAACATAGGAAAAAGAAAGTAAAGACCACTTACCTTATTTATAATTAAATAATAAAATAACATTAGTTAAATTAATGAAATGGTAAGGTGATCAGTATTAATTTTATTTTTTATATTTTAATGATATACTTTATTTAGTAAGGTAAGTTTAACTTAAAATATGGGTAATAATATTACTATAAATATAACTTAATAGATTACTATAAATATAACTTAATAGATTGAAATAAATTAATATTAGTTATAAGCAACCATAAAACTAAAATATTTACTATTTTCTTATATTTCTTATGTTACTATTAATCTAGTATACTTATAATTAAGGTAGAATGAAACTTATTTTTGTTACCGTAAGTAAATTTTACTTAGTATTAACTAAACTTAAATAAGTTAAAGATAACATAGTTGATGATAAATTTATGCTTTTTATTTATTAAGTAATATTTTATCTAATTCTACTTACCAATTATACCTTAACTTTAAGTTAGATTATTAGATATTTAAATTATTAAATTGGGGGTGTAATAAATAGATTAAAATTTAAAGGTTCAAAATACATTGCTAAGATCTGAAGTACTAAAAGTAGTAAATAAAATTACCTTCGATAATATTTGATCTCACAAGCAGTCCCACCTGGCTCTGTTTTACAAGTATTGGAAATAATATTTAGCCAATTATTAATTAACTTAAGGGTTAAAAAGGATAGGAAACAAAAATATTAAAATTAATTTCAAATTTATAGATATGTAGCACAAGATAAAACTACTAATGCTATTTAATAAGTTATAAGCTTATATAATATTTTATATATAAATTCATATGGTTTACCTGGTTTAATTAAATTACTTTAATTATTATCTCTTAAGTAGGTCATAATGTATAATTATATTTTTGTTTCCTTTATTTATACACTAATAATTATATTTTGGATTAATAATATGGATAAGTTTAGATTATTACCTCTGCTACTTTAAGTTAGTAAGCAGTGTTATGTTAATTAAGAAAAGGTAGGTAGAAAAGCAAAAGTAAATAAAAAATATAAAAAATAAATATATGTTTAAACCTACAAAGTACCTAAAATAATAAATATAATCATTGTAATAAAATAGATAAGTTACGTCTAAATATTTAAAACGTAAACTTTAAGTAAATTTCACCTAATAAAGTTAAATATTTATCACCATTTACTAAATTAAACTAAATTAAACTAAATTAAACTAAATTAAACTAAATTAAACTAAATTAAACTAAATTACATTAGGGAAGGTAAAGAGAATGAAAAATTTATTACCTATTTTCAAACCATTTATATTAAATTTTATTACTTATTTTCAAACCATTTATATTAAATTTCCTAAGGGGGGAGGTGGTAAGTTAAAATTTTTAACTTTATCCTCGTTTATGTTCTAGGTCTGCACTCTCAAAAGAGAGGTAACGAGAAAAGTAAAAACTAAATGAAAGTAGGGAATAAAGTAGGATAAGAGCCTTTAATTTAATGGTAGAATGGTTTCTTGATGAGGAACTAGTAGGAGTTCAAATCTTCTAAGGCTTATTAAGCGAGATAGTGTAATTGGTAACACAGTAGCCTCATGAGCTATTATTTAAGATTCGAGTTCTTATCTCGCTATTACAAAATTTCTCCGTAGGATTACCACTCACCTTAATTAATTAATCAGTTTAAATCTTATCACTTAAAAGTATAAGTAAAAAAAATAATAAATAAATAAATCAGTAAATTAAATAAGAAAAAATAATTAAGGGTAGGTTTTGTGAGTATAAAGGTAAAGTTAAATTAGTGAAATGGTAAGGTGAAAAATAGTTTAGCATAAGCTAAATTAAATAATAAATTATCTAGCAACTATAAAATGTAGTAAAATAAATATAAAATATAATTTATGAATACACAATTACTAAAAACCCAATATCAAAGATTTCCCTTTCATTTGGTAGATCCCTCACCATGGCCAATTTTAGCAAGTTTTTCTTTATTAAATTTAACAATAGGAGCCGTATCTTATATACATGGAATAGCAAATGGAGGTTATATCTTACTACTAGGTTTTATATTAACTAGTTATAGTATGATATTATGATTAAGAGATGTAGTAATAGAAGGATCATATTTAGGACATCATACAAAAGAAGTACAAAATGGATTAATGTTAGGAATGATATTATTTATTGTAAGTGAAGTATTTGCATTTTTATCTGTATTTTGAGCTTACTTCCATTCTAGTTTATCACCTGCAATAGAAATAGGAGGTAGTTGACCACCTATAGGTATTACACCTTTAGATCCTTTTGCTATTCCTTTATTAAATACTTTTTATTATTAAGTAGTGGTGCTTTTATTACTTATGGACATCATGCTTTAATAGCTGGAAATAGAAAATCTTGTATCGATGGAGTAATTTATACTATAATATTAGCTGTAATCTTTACTGGTTTACAATATTTTGAATATTCTGAAGCTGGATTTACTATGGCAGATGGAGTATATGGTTCAGCTTTCTATGCTTCTACTGGATTACATGGTTTCCATGTTATTATTGGTACTATTTTTATAGGTGTTGCTTTAGTAAGAATAATAAATTATCAATTAACTACTAAACATCATAATGGATTTGAATCTAGTATTTTATATTGGCATTTTGTTGATGTTGTATGGTTATTCTTATTTGTAGCTGTATATTTCTGGGGTAATACTTAATTTGAACTTATTAATACTTATTGATTTATTTAAAACAATGTAAATCTTAACTACTTAATTTACTTAAATAATACTTAGAATATTTACCTGTCCCTAATTACCTTTCCTTAGATTTTACTTTTACATTTACCTCCCCCCTCCCCTAAGGGGAATTAATTAACTAATAATTATTTTAATAATTAACTAAAGGTTAGATTAAGGGAGGTTAAGGTAAATAGGTACAACTAATTTAAATAGGGTAAGTATAAAATCTGTGTTAAGGGTTAGTGGTAAATAATAAATTATCTAGCAACTATAAAATGTAGTAAAATAAATATAAAATATAATTTATGAATACACAATTACTAATAAGTTTATTAGAGATATTAAGTATGATCTTACCTATTTTATTAAGTGTTGCCTTCATGACAATAATAGAAAGAAAACAATTAGCTGCTCATCAAAGAAGAGTAGGTCCTAATACAGTAGGTTATTATGGGATATTACAACCTTTTGCAGATGCTTTAAAATTAATTTTAAAAGAAACAGTTATACCTTCTCAATCTAATAAAGTAATATTTTATTTAGCTCCAGTATCTACTTTAGTATTTAGTTTATTAGGATGAGCAGTAATACCTTTAGGACAAGGTATAGTATTATCAGATATAAATATAAGTATTTTATATACTTTAGCTTTATCATCTTTAGGTGTTTATGGTGTTTTATTAGCTGGTTGATCTGCTAATTCTAAATATGCTTTTTTAGGTTCATTAAGATCTACTGCTGCTATGATTTCTTATGAATTAATTTTAAGTTCTGCTATTTTAATTATTATTTTATTAAGTGGTAGTTTAAATTATATAAAAATAATTGAAATACAACAATCTATTTGGTTTATTATTCCTTTATTACCTGTATTTATTTTTTATTTTATTAGTATTTTAGCTGAAACTTCGAGAACTCCTTTTGATTTACAAGAAGCCGAATCTGAATTAGTTGCGGGATTCTTTACCGAACATTCTTCTGTTCCTTTTGTTTTTTCTTTTTAGGGGAATATTCTTCTATTGTTTTATTTAGTTCTATTACTGCTATTCTGTTTTTAGGTGGTTATAATTTCATGGAAATTTTTATTAATGATTCTTTTATTAATTTACAAAGTATTATTCTGGGCGCTAAAACTTGTATTTTTACTTTCTTCTTTGTGTGATTTAGAGCTACTTTACCTAGATTAAGATATGATCAATTAATTTCTCTGTGTTGACTTAACTTATTACCTGTAGCTGTGGCTTTTATTATTTTTATCCCTAGTATTTTAATTAGTTTTGATATTTATCCTTACTAATTACCCCCCCACCCTTTTATTATATTTTATTATTTTATATTCAATTATTTTAAATTGACTTTTCCTTTACTTTACCTTATTTTATTTATTTAAAGATATATAAGTATAACCACTTCTGTCTTTAATGTAATGAAAGCAGGGATTAGTGGTTAGGATGAGTTAATTCATTAATAAAAAAAAAGTTAACATCAGTAAAAAACATGAAGTTATATGAAAATATCGTTCTTTAATTACATTTTATCTAACAAAAGAATAAGATCTCTAAGTATAGTTTTTTCTATTTTATTAGCTATATATTTAATCTTTTTTATTTATTCAGATCAAGCTAAGATAATCTTTCTTATTATTATTTCAATAATTAAATTTAGGTCTATCATTTATGAACTATATTTTAGATATATGCTTAATTTAAATAGATTTGTGATTTTATTTAGCGCTAGTCCTATTTACTTAACCGCACTAGAGAAAAAGGAATTTTATAAAGAAGGTAAACAATATTTAGATAATACTGTGGTGGGTACTAAGAATGCTTATCAAACAGAGCCTAACTGAGCTGAAATTGAAGGTGTATTTGTAAAAAATTTCATAGAGAAAGGGAATGCTATATTAGATAACTTAAATAATACTAACCCTACCAAGGGTGAGGCAGTTGCATATATTAATACTCTAGGTAAATTAGCGGACGATCTGGATTTTTTAATCATTAATAGCTAATTATTTAATCATTAATAGCTAATTATTTATTAACTTTATTTATTAATATTTAAATTTTATCTTAACTATTTTCTTATTAACCCCCCTATTAAATAATTAAAGTTAATTTGATATAATCAAAGATACCAATAAATGTAAACCCTCTCTTGCCCAAATTAGGGCAGTTATTTGTTTTACAAAAGTTAATTACACCCTGTATCTTATGCTTAGCTATACGCAGCATAAAGTATAGTAGCTGGTAGGTGGAGAGTATAAGAAAGGAAATAGGTAGGTATAAAACAAAAATAGTGTATGATTAGAGTTAATATGCTATCAATTTTACTTTTTTAGTTAACAATAAAATATTATGAATAATATATATTTGTGTTAATAACACCACTATTAAAAATAGGTAAGATAAGTTTTATGAGGAGATATTATCTTGTAACCAATCTAATATTACACATACAATTTAAATTAGAAGGAGGGTAAATATTATTAATATCTTATAATCAAAGGGTAAGAGTAAGAGTGTATTTTATAAAATATTTGTTGATTTCTGGAGTTTATAAGTACAAGAAATCAAATTAAATATAAACTAGAAAAAAAGTACAAGAAATCAAATTAAATATAATACCTACTAGCTATGCTATTATTTCAACTCATACTTTAAGAAAAGTTAAGAAGAAGGAAAATCTAGCTGATGGGAAATTAGATAAATTAAATTCTCTTAACTTACCTTTAACTATGGATCTTACTCAATGGGCTGACAGCCATTTTTATATAAAATATACTAAAACTATAAAATATACTTAAACTATAAAATTTAAACAAAATTCTAATGTAGTATATAAGCTTCAAATTAATAATATTTACTTAGAAGTTAGAATTTATTTAACTTAATTTAAAAGAAGAGTAAAGTAGTAAGTATATTAGGGAATCTGAAATAGCTTTAATAATTAGCGTTAACAAAATTAAATATATAAGATCGATAAAATATTAACTATGGATTTAGAAAAGTAATAAGTTAAGTAATAAGTTAAGTAATAACACTGATATCTATGTTAGATTATCCTATATTAAAATTAATGATGAGATGATAAATATAGGGTATACTTACATAACTTTTCTAAATTTGATGTTGTATTTTTATTACGAGTTCTTTCATCATTATCAAATAATATTAAAGTAATAATTTATTTATCTAAATATGTACTATATTTTAGAGACTCTTTACTTTTGTTGAACTCTTCTTTAGCTAAACTTGCTGTAATGTTTTATGTTGAAACAAAAAGTAATTTCCCTATCTTTAATCTAGATAAACGCGAGATATAAAATATAAAAGATAAGTACTTAAACTTACAGATTTAAATAAATAAGTTCAGCATATTATGCAAGTAACTGTAAATTGTACCAAAAAGGAGGTAATAATGTAAGGAAAGTATAAAATATTGTGAGTAAGATACTAGAACCCTGTATCAAATACTTTCTAAATTTGGAGATTTTATATATTGCTAAATTACCAATTATTTCAGATAAAATATATCAAGATATACAGGAATCAATATATACAGGAATCAATATACTGGAGGAAATGTGGATATGTATTCTCCTTATGGAGAAAGTTGTATTATTATGATGTAAACTCTTTATATCCGTATGTTATGTAAAATTAGGCAGTGTCTGTGGGTTATCACAAATATTTTGTAGGTTAGATTTGAGATTACGAAAAGAGGGACTTTATTTAAAGTAGAAATTGAGTTTGAACATATCCTTACTACAAAAGTAATTTAACACTTAATCTGGGACAGGAAGTTGAACTGGAACAAATACTTCAGATGAGATATATACTGCTATGGAATTAGAGTATAAATTTAAAATATTAACTACATAATAGCTAAATTAATTTATATGGTAGACTAGGTATGAAATCTAATCCGGATAAATAATTAATAATTGAAAATGAACAATTTAATTAGTAACAAAATGTTGTAATTAATGTACTCTCAATATCTTAGGAAATATTCTTAATATCAATACAAGATAATAAAAATATTGATGATGATAGAATAGAAAATTTAAGTATTTCTTTATCGAGCTTATATAACAGCATTAGTAAGATTACCTATTGTATAAATATATTAACTTAAAGGCTAATAAATGCTATTATATCGATACTTTTATTCTAAGTAAAGAATTAGACCCTTCACTCGTTTCGAAGGAAATAGGGCATATCAAGTTAGAACATTTTGTGTTGATAGATCTTTTAACTACTTACATAGTTTTATTCTTGCTTAACTACCTTTAATAATTAAACAATTTTCAAGTTTAAAAGAAAATGCTTTGAAAAAATGTTGACTTCAAAAGTTTATTAAACAAAAATAATTCTATTACATTAAATCAAGAGTCCCTTACGGGGGACATAGGAATATAGCTTTAGGTACAATAACCAAGAAAATTACACATTACCAGTTACTTCTGGTAAAAGATATTTTATTTTGAGAGTAATTAATAGATTCCGATTTTAAATTTTAAATATTATTTATTATTAGAAGATTAAATTTACGCAAAAAAGTTTTATCCATGGGCCCTAATTTTATACTAAATAATTGAAAAAGGTTTATTTAAGGTTAGTTTCTTACTTTCTTCAAAATATAAAAATATTTAAAATATATTACCTAACATCATATTTAGATGATTCTACTTATTAGTATATATTTAATATTTTATTAAATTAAATTATTATACATAGATAAATATCTAGTATACTAACATCAGTAATATTAAATAATTAAGTAATGTCCCTAAGCACTATTAAGTGGGTATATATTAATTATTAGACTTGTAAGTTAATGACTAACTATTAAAAATATAAATAATTATTATCTTTATAAAATTAGGAAATAAGTATACCTAGGTCTATCTGAGTACCTAGTAAATAACCCCTTACCTAATCTGACCACTTAATATTGTTAATAGATAATTTAACACTCCCTAACCAATAATCTCTTAATCCAAATAGGTGAACAGTAATAAAATTTAAGTAAAGTGGTAAGGTGAATAGGTATATAATTGATTAAAGTATATGTAAAGTATAAATTAGTAAATTAAAATAGTAAAAAGTAATTTATTACTAAAAAGACCTCCTTAATTACAGGCATATTACCTTAGGACAATTTATTTATTCCTTCTGTTAACTTATTTATTAATCTTTAACCACTAATCTTTAATTAAATTAAGAAAAATAATTAAGTTAAAAGTCAGTGTGGGGAAAGTATAAGTGCCAAATTTAAGTTCAGAATAAGTAGTAGTAGAAAAATAACAAAAGGTTGTAGGAGAAAATAATGTAAAAAAAAATTAGGAAATTTGTTAGAGTGGTTTAATAAGTTCGTCTTGAAAACGAAAGCTGTTTCAAATCAGCCGTAGGTTCGAATCCTACAGTTTCCGTATCATCTATCTTTACCACTTAAATAAATACTTACCCCAAAAGGGCTTAGTGCTAAATCTTGACCTGACCACTTAACTTAAAAGCTTACCACTTTTCAAGGACTTAACTAAAGTAAATAAAACATTTAATAAAACATTTAATAAAACTTAATAAATAAATTCAATCATTCACTTTTGACTTTTCTCAATCTCCCCTCTTGCCCAATTTAATTTAATTTAAGTTAATTAATTAGACGTTTACTTTGTAGGAGGTCAGTAAACTTAAAAATTAAAATATGAAATATAAATTGTAAAAAAAATTTAGGAA
>JAACJJ010000012.1:0-14818 GCA_013368295.1 Psilocybe cf. subviscida | reverse complement strand
TTATGTATATTATTATGTATTATATCTCTTATTTAGAATCACCCTTTCTAATAATTAAATTTATTCACCCACCTGGGACAATAATAACCTACTTCTTACCCTTAATTTAGGTAAATGACCTAGTAAAGAGAGGGTAGATTAACCATTTAAATTCATTTATTTATTGTTATTGTCCCACCTGGGACAATCTTATTAAATCTATAATATAATAAATTAATTTAAATTATATTAGTTAATATTATTCTTAATATATTAGTAATTATTCTCCCACCTGGGACAATCTTATTTATTATATCTATTTATTAATTATTTATATTATAATATCTTATATTCTATTTATTATATTATCTTTATTATTATCCCACCTGGTAGATTATTTAAGTTATATTCACCCTTATCCAATAAACCAGTTATCCACTTATCCAGTAATATAACTTAATATTATATTAATATTATAATCTTAGTTAATTTATTGTATATTTAGATAAATTAATTTAATTACTTAAACCTACTGTTAATTTATTATTTATAATTTATTGTATATTTAAATTATAATATCTTATATTCTATTTATTATATTATTATGTATTCACCCACCTGGGACATTATTATATCTTAAATTATTATTATCTCTATTTATATTTACCCACCTGGGACATTATATTTAATAATGGACAAATAATCTAAAATAAGTTGTTATGTATATTAATTATTATAAGTTATATCTTATATTCAGATAGGTGGGACATTGTTATGTATATTAATAATTATAAGTTATTAATTAGTATATATTATCTTATATATATTCACCCCCAGCTAAAGCTGGTAATTAAATTTATTTAATAAGGGGAAATTAAACATATAAAAATCATTTATAAGTTTAAATTAAATTAAATGAATAAAGAATAATAATAAGAGATAAGTTAGTAGTAGTGATGCGTAATACTCATCATCTTAATTTTTAATTTAGAGAATATATTACTATATTAATTTACCTGCCAGGTTCCCTTGCCCAGGAGGGGTGTACAATTACTTTGTAAATAAATTAACTTTAAGTTTAGCAAAGTCAAAGGCAAAAGGGAAGGGTTTAAGTAAAAAATATCAATTGTTTAAAATATCTTAGTAGGAATATGAGTAATAAGTTGTAGATGTATTATTTTTAGAATAAGTTAGATTATCTAATTTAGAATCTTTAACTTATAGTTAAAGGTTATTGGAAAATAAGTGTTCTACTGAATTAATTTATTTAAATCAATTAACTCTTGAGCAGGGCACCTTAAGGTGGGCAGGGAATCGCCTACAATGGTAGGGCAAGGGTTAAGTAGAATAAATAAAATTCAATTAATAAATATTGAAAATAAGATTAAAACCTCTACTACAAAGTATTCTAATAGAAAAATATCTTTAATAGAGTATTAAATAGAAATATTAGATCTCATAAAATAGGAAGTTGAGGTGTAAACTAATATTAAATAATTAAAAATCAAATAAAAATCAAATGTAAGATTAAAATAGGTATTGTGGATTAATATTAGTAGAATAATAAATTATTATTAACTGGAATCTGTAAAAGGAATTAGGTAAATATGTTTAACCACAGGAAGGAAGGTGTCTATAAAGTAGTACTTAGGTACTAAGTATATTATTAATGTTAAATATTAAAAATATAATTTACGATGTTCTATTTAAATAATTTATTTCTTATTTATCTCCTGACCACTAAGCCCCAAAGGGGGTAAGTGGAAACTCTTTACTATCTTTTGAAATTCTTTCTTGTAAATTAAAATAAAGTCAATTCATTTAAGCATCTAATAGCAAATATAAATAAATTAAAATAGTTAATGTAGATGGGAGAAAATTCTTTTGTATAAGATAAATAAAAGTAAAAATCAGAAAGAAAAATAAAAGTATCGATGACAATTTCGTAATAACATTAAAAATAAAATAAAAAGTGATTAAAGGGGTTATTAAGGAACACAAAAGCAAATTTATAAAAAAGGAGGTCCAGACCAAATGCTTCACAAAATTCTCTCTACACCTTAATTAGAAATCTCTCTACTTAATATTTCAAATACAAGTAATATAACATTATAAGTAATTATTTTTGATATCACCTTCCTCCTAATAAATTTCTTTTTAGTTCATTTCACTTGTAAAAGAGTAAAACAAATTAGAAAGGGAAATATCATGTCAGGAATAGGAAATAACAAAAATCAATCATAAATAATGTAGGTGCTCTTTTAAATATGACTCCTCAACATTTAAAAGGTATACTAAGCAATAAGCCTTCCAAAGTTTAAAGTAAAGTATAAGACAGTAATTTCAATAAGGAACTAACATTTTATTAAAATTAATAAATAAGTATAAAAGATAAATTCATCCTTCTAAATAAAGCGATCCTAAGGTAAATCTTAATTAAAAACAACTTCCTGAAGTAAAACATTTTATTAAGGAAAGGAAAGGAAATCAACCGAGACTCCGAAAGTAATGGCGAGTGAAATCGGATTAGCCTAAGTTATTAAACTTTATTACTAAAACTTAAATCTTAATGAAACCGATCTCAATAATAATATAGTATCATAAAATATCCAAATATATGTTATCATGTATTATTAAACGATAAAAGGTATATGAGTCCTGTGAGTATAATCTTAAAGTAATTAATATAAATAACTAAACAAGTACGATGAGAGTTAACTTGTCGGAATAAAGGGGAACCATCCTCTAAGGCTAAGTATTATAAATTTAGCAATAGCGAAAAGTACTGTAAAGGAAAAATCTGAAAAGCAAGTAGTATACTAAAGTTATTTAAATATACACATCCTATTATTTAAATAAGTAATAAGAAGTGATTTAAATTACCCTCTCCACTTCCTTTTGTTATTGAATCTCTCAATAAGAAAATTTAGTGTGCAAACCATTTAGTTTAATTAAATATGGAAAATCATAAGTAAATAAATCAAATAAGGTAAAATAAATTACGTGATATAAAAAATAAGGTGAAATAGAACGTGAATTAGTAACTCTATAAGCAGTCGGAATTCTACTAATAAATAGCACAGAATGACGGCGTACCTTTTGCATAATGGGTCAGCAAGTTAATAGGATTAGCAAGGATAAACCTTAGCGAAAGCGACTGAACTACCCCTTTGTTCTTAAATTTACGAAAGTAAAAATAATTTCAAATGGTCAAGTAATGGGCAAGTTAATTCTATTAGACCCGAAGCCAGGTGATCTTACCAAGACCAGATTATAATGGATCGAACGGTTGAATGTTGCATAATTCTCCGAAGAGTTTTGGTAAGCGGTGAAATGCCAATCTGACCTGGTGCTAGCTGGTTTTCTACCGAAACATATTTAAGTATGATGTCTATCTAAAGATTTATGAAGGTACAGCAAGGCAATTCCCAACAATTTAATCTTACTTAACGGTAAGGTAAATGCGTTTAGGTTGCGGGGACCTCGAAAATCTTACCTTTGGAAGCGAATCTCGGAATTACATAAATTGATGATAGATATTCAGACTGCTCATGCTAAGTTGGGCAGTCAAGACGGAAACAGCCGAGAACACTGATCAAGGTCCCAAATGATTGTTAAGTGAAATTAAGGACGTAGCAATATCGTATACAGCTGTGAAGTGAGCCTGGCAGTCGCTACTTATAATGATCGTACGTAACAACGCATCAGCAGTTTTGATAGTAGCGCCGAAAATTTAACGGGTCTAAAACAATCAACCGATATCGTGTTGGTTTAATGTTATCAATTAACTTAATTATTTAACCCTTGCCTTTGCGATTGCAAAGCCAAGAGCAAAGGTAATTAAAGATAGCAATAAATCTAGGTAGTAGAACATTCAGTATAACTGTAAAATAAAAAGTGTTTCATTTTTATTAGGTTACTGAAGAGATAATGCTGACATGAGTAACGTAAAAAATTCCTATAATGGAATTCGCCGAATACGAAAGGGTTACAAATCTGAAAGGTTAAACCGTTTTGTTTTAATGCGGCCTCTAAGGACTATAGCCAAAGCTATAGCTGATGAGTATTAAATAGAAAATCTTACTTTTCCCACTTCTTATTTATTTACTTATTTAAGATTAAAGAAACTGTAAGGTCAGGAAAATAATATAAAAGTAATCTGCTCACTTAAAAAAACATATTTGTATTCTAGTATTAGGAGTAATTTATCTAAGTGAGTAATGTTATTAATTCAAAAATATTGAAAATAAGATTTATATTACAATTAATAACTAAGGTTACAAACTACCGTACCCTAAACCGACACAGGTTCGTAGGTAGAGTATACTAAGGCGTAGAGCTAAAAGTTGTTAAGGAACTCGGCAAGTTCCCCTCATAAGTTTGACGAAAAGAGGTACCTTACTTACTTATTTATATTAATTTTATTTACCATTTTCTAAGCTTTGTAAAAGGTAAAGGAGGTGAAAAAGTTAATTCTTAAGTTAGTTTAATTATTAATTTAAGAGGATAAGTCAAGTTACGGTGGCACAAAATCGGAGGCCCCGACTGTTTACTAAAAACACATCACAGTGCAATCATTAATATGGTAGTATACTGTGTGAAATTTGCCCGATGCCATTAATATAAGAGAAGTTATGTTTATTTATTTTTTAAATAAATTTATGTGACTAATTGAAAATCTGGTTAATAGCGGTCTTAACTATGAGGATCCTAAGGTAGCAAATCAGTTGGCCATTAAATGTGGTCCGGTATCAATAATGTAACGATGGTCTCACTGTCTCTACAACTTGCTCAGTGAAATTGAATTACGCGTGCAGATGCGCGTTGCCTCCAGGGGACGGGAAGACCCTATGCAGCTTTACTGTAGTTAGTTATCATGTGAATCTAGAACAATCTTTTTTAATAGTGAATAGGTATGTCGAATATCAGACTTTCTTTTCTATAATTTTACTTTTTATTTTCCTATTTATAGGATTATTTTTTGTAATTTCTATAGGTGGAAACCTTAAAATTAAGGTTGGGTTCGTGTTTACCTTTAAATTAATATTACCAGAGAATGTAATATTATGAGGAGAGTTGACTAATTGGCAGTTTGACTGGGGCGGTCGTCTTTAATAGAGTAGCAAAGTACATCCAAATATATAATAAATAAAAATTCATTTCTTTCAAGAAATTTATACTTCAAAAAACTAATATCAATACATAATTTATAAGGTATAGCTAGAAATTGAATGGAGATCAATCAACCAGTGAAGGGTTGTGCAGGGCTCAATGGCGGTAAGCATACTTAACTGAAAGACTCAAAAGTCGCACAGATACGTAAGTAGGCATAGTGACCCCTCGCTATAGTATGGGATAGACGGGGATCAATTAATAAAAGTTACGCTAGGGATAACAGGCTGATAGCCGACGAGAGTACACATTGTCTCGGCTGTTTGGCACCTCGATGTCGACTCATCCTATCCTCCGGGGGAAGAAGCTTGGAAGGGTTCGGCTGTTCGCCGATTAAAAGGGTACGTGAGTTGGGTTTAATACGACGTGAGTCAGTATGGTCCCTATCTTCTGGAGGATTATTAGTAAAAGGGGCAGACCTTCTAGTACGAAAGGATCAATAGGCTGTGTTTCTCTAGTGTACCAATTGTTTAGTTAATTTCTTAACTTGTGAACTTTGTGATATACAAAGTGATATTTAATTTATAAGATGATCTTAGTCTTATGTTTTAAGAGTAGTAATATTATTTATTTGATTTTATTTATTTTAATATTATTTTATGAATAATTGCCTTAATTTATATTTATATTTATATTTATGAAGTTAGGCTGGAATATTAAGTAGGCATAGTTGGGTAGCCACAAACATAATAGATAAGTGCTGAATGTCTATAAAGCAAGAATCTAACCCCTAGATACTAACTAATTAATTTTTAGATCAAAAATAGATAGGCTACAAATGTACGTATTGCAAAATATTTAGTTTAGTAGTACTAATTTATAAAAACACTTAATGTTAACAGTTTATCATTTTTTATTTATTTGATTTATTTTGATTATTTTTATTTACCTTAAGATAATTTTAAATTACTAGGTTCCATTTGTTTTATCTTAGAAAACAGTGGTAATAGTAATAGCATTTTATATTTATTATATTTTTTTGATGTAAATGAGAGTATTGAACTTAACTTAGAGATATTTGAGATAAATATATTTTGATAGACTTAATATTCGGATTCTATCTTAGAGCTTTAAGATAGACTACTATTCAAGGTACGGATACTTAGTATTCTGAATTTAGAACCCTTTTTGATTTTGTTAATACATTATTTGATATAGTTAAATATTATTTAAATCAAGGGTAGAAATTAAGGAGTGAGGAAACTTAATTAAAACATAAGATTACATGGTTAAGGTTAATAATATGCCTTTACCTGTTAAAGATTTAAGATCCAACCTTATACTATTTAGATAATTATCTTAATTTTAATTTTCTTAATACTTTGGTCTTTGAGTGATTGACCCTTAAACAATTAGCTTAATGTTTATAGTATGAATTATAAACCTATCTTATTATTTAGATTTAATTTACCTCAATTAATTACTCTTGGATTACTTTGAGTTATGACTTAATTTTATATAGTCATTAAAGTAGATATTCGACTTAAATTAAAGACTAATTTGATTAGGTACAGGTGCTATGTTTTGTAACTTATGATACGAAATGTCTAATTGCGAGGATAGATTTACTTGGATTACTTTGGTTGTAGTTGTGCTACTTATTATTTTATAATGGTATTTATAATATAGTTACTTTGATTAATTTGATTTATTAGTCATTTAAAATCATTCAGATTTAATCCTTAATTTTATTTATATTTCTTTACTTTTATTTATTTTTTTAATTATAATGGATTATAAGTATCTATGCTTATATATCAACATAATCTAATACATCAAGTCAAGACTTTGTTACTCATTATCCTATTTATATTGAGTTGATTCAAATGGTTGTAGTAAGAAACTTTTATACATGTTTGATTTCTTGATTATTAGTCTTTATATATATAGCTTATGATTTAAAGTAGAGAAACCATCTAGATTATGTACTTCCTATTTATATTACATGCTTATCCTTATATTGACTTATTTTATAACTAATTATAACCTATAATTATAGGGATATTAAATATAAATAATAATATAATAAATAAATATTAAGGAACTTTAGTATATCACTGTACATAATGATATGTGTCTAAAATATGTCAACCCATAAATAATAATGTCAAAGTGTCTACTTATATTTATCAGACAGTTAACTAATTTATATAATAAGAAGAAAGCTAATTTTTCTTATCTATTATAATACCCAAATTATAAAAAATGAATAAG
Source organism: Psilocybe cf. subviscida (assembly GCA_013368295.1). Taxonomy (NCBI): domain Eukaryota; kingdom Fungi; phylum Basidiomycota; class Agaricomycetes; order Agaricales; family Agrocybaceae; genus Psilocybe; species Psilocybe cf. subviscida. Next base: position 7,453 of record JAACJJ010000012.1, on the reverse strand, counting down.
TAGCAACAACTACAACCAAGTAATCCAAGTAAATCTATCCTCGCAATTAGACATCTTCGTATCCACTAAGCTTACAAAACATAGCACCTGTACCTAAATTCAAATTAGTCCTTCTAAGTTTAAGTTCGAAATATCTACTTTAATGACTATATAAAATTAAGTCAATAACCTCAAAGTAATCCAAGAGTAATTAAATTAAGAGGGTAAAATTACAATCTAACATAATCAAGAATAGGTTTATAATTCATACTATAAACATTAAAGGCTAATTGTTTAAGGGTCATATCACCTCAAAGACCAAAAGTATTAAGAAAATTAAAATTAAGATAATTAATCTAAAATAGTATAAGGTTTGGGATCTTAAATCTTTAACAGGTAAAGGCATATTATTAACCTTAACCATGTAATCTTATGTTTTAATTAAGTTTCCTCACTCCTTAATTTCTACCTTGATTTAAATAATATTTAACTATATCAAATAATGTATTAACAAAATCAAAAAGGGTTCTAAATTCAGAATACTAAGTATCCGTACCTTGAATAGTAGTCTATCTTAAAGCTCTAAGATAGAATCCGAATATTAAGTTCTATCAAAAATAATATTTATCTCAAATATCTCTAAGTTAAGTTTCAATACTCTCATTTACAATCAAAAAAAATATAATAAATATAAAAATGCTATTACTTATTACCACTGTTTTCTAAGATAAAACAAATGGAACCTAGTAATTTAAAAATTATCTTTAAGGTAAATAAAAATAAATCAAAATAAATCAAATAAATAAAAAATGATAAAACTGTTAACATTAAGTGTTTTTATAAATTAGTACTACTAAACTAAATATTTTGCAATACGTACATTTGTAGCCTATCTATTTTGATCTAAAAATTAATTATGTTAGTATCTAGGGGTTAGATTCTTGCTTTATAGACATTCAGCACTTATCTATTATGTTTGTGGCTACCCAACTATGCCTACTTAATATTCCAGCCTAACTTACAATAAATATAAATATAAATATAAATTAAGGCAATTATTCATAAATAATATTTAAAATAAATAAAATCAAATAAATAATATTACTACTCTTAAAACATAAGACTAAGATCATCTTATAATTAAAATATCACTTGTATATCACAAAGTTCACAAGTTAAGAAAATTAACTAAACAATTGGTACACTAGAGAAACACAGCCTATTGATCCTTTCGTACTAGAAGGTCTGCCCCCTTTTACTAATAATCCCTCCAGAAGATAGGGACCATACTGACTCACGTCGTATTAAACCCAACTCACGTACCCTTTTAATCGGCGAACAGCCGAACCCTTCCAAGCTTCTTCCCCCGGAGGATAGGATGAGTCGACATCGAGGTGCCAAACAGCCGAGACAATGTGTACTCTCGTCGGCTATCAGCCTGTTATCCCTAGCGTAACTTTTATTAATTGATCCCCGTCTATCCCATACTATAGCGAGGGGTCACTATGCCCTACTTACGTATCTGTGCGACTTTTGAGTCTTTCAGTTAAGTATGCTTACCGCCATTGAGCCCTGCACAACCCTTCACTGGTTGATTGATCTCCATTCAATTTCTAGCTATACCTTATAAATTATGTATTGATATTAGTTTTTTGAAGTATAAATTTCTTGAAAGAAATGAATTTTTATTTATTATATATTTGGATGTACTTTGCTACTCTATTAAAGACGACCGCCCCAGTCAAACTGCCCAATTAGTCAACTCTCCCTCATAATATTACATTCTCTGGTAATATTAATTTAAAGGTAAACACGAACCCAACCTTAATTTTAAGGTTTCCACCTATAGAAATTACAAAAAATAATCCTATAAATAGGAAAATAAAAGTAAAATTATAGAAAAGAAAGTCTGATATTCGACATACCTATTCACTATTAAAAAAGATTGTTCTAGATTCACATGATAACTAACTACAGTAAAGCTGCATAGGGTCTTCCCGTCCCCCTGAGCAACGCGCATCTGCACGCGTAATTCAATTTCACTGAGCAAGTTGTAGAGACAGTGAGACCATCGTTACATTATTGATACCGGACCACATTTAATGGCCAACTGATTTTGCTACCTTAGGATCCTCATAGTTAAGACCGCTATTAACCAGATTTTCAATTAGTCACATAAATTTATTTAAAAAATAAATAAACATAACTTCTCTTATATTAATGGCATCGGGCAAATTTCACACAGTATACTACCATATTAATGATTGCACTGTGATGTGTTTTTAGTAAACAGTCGGGGCCTCCGATTTTGTGCCACCGTAACTTGACTTATCCTCTTAAATTAATAATTAAACTAACTTAAGAATTAACTTTTTCACCTCCTTTACCTTTTACAAAGCTTAGAAAATGGTAAATAAAATTAATATAAATAAGTAAGTAAGGTACCTCTTTTCGTCAAACTTATGAGGGGAACTTGCCGAGTTCCTTAACAACTTTTAGCTCTACGCCTTAGTATACTCTACCTACGAACCTGTGTCGGTTTAGGGTACGGTAGTTTGTAACCTTAGTTATTAATTGTAATATAAATCTTATTTTCAATATTTTTGAATTAATAACATTACTCACTTAGATAAATTACTCCTAATACTAGAATACAAATATGTTTTTTAAGTGAGCAGATTACTTTTATATTATTTTCCTGACCTTACAGTTTCTTTAATCTTAATAAGTAAATAAATAAGAAGTGGGAAAAGTAAGATTTTCTATTTAATACTCATCAGCTATAGCTTTGGCTATAGTCCTTAGAGGCCGCATTAAAACAAAACGGTTTAACCTTTCAGATTTGTAACCCTTTCGTATTCGGCGAATTCCATTATAGGAATTTTTTACGTTACTCATGTCAGCATTATCTCTTCAGTAACCTAATAAAAAATGAAACACTTTTATTTTACAGTTATACTGAATGTTCTACTACCTAGATTTATTGCTATCTTTAATTACCTTTGCTCTTGGCTTTGCAATCGCAAAGGCAAGGTTAAATAATTAAGTTAATTGATAACATTAAACCAACACGATATCGGTTGATTGTTTTAGACCCGTTAAATTTTCGGCGCTACTATCAAAACTGCTGATGCGTTGTACGTACGATCATTATAAGTAGCGACTGCCAGGCTCACTTCACAGCTTATACGATATTGCTACGTCCTTAATTTCACTTAACAATCATTTGGGACCTTGATCAGTGTTCTCGGCTGTTTCCGTCTTGACTGCCCAACTTAGCATGAGCAGTCTGAATATCTATCATCAATTTATGTAATTCCGAGATTCGCTTCCAAAGGTAAGATTTTCGAGTCCCCGCAACCTAAACGCATTTACCTTACCGTTAAGTAAGATTAAATGTTGGGAATTGCCTTGCTGTACCTTCATAAATCTTTAGATAGACATCATACTTAAATATGTTTCGGTAGAAAACCAGCTAGCACCAGGTCAGATTGGCATTTCACCGCTTACCAAAACTCTTCGGAGAATTATGCAACATTCAACCGTTCGATCCATTATAATCTGGTCTTGGTAAGATCACCTGGCTTCGGGTCTAATAGAATTAACTTGCCCATTACTGACCATTTGAAATTATTTTACTTCGTAAATTTAAGAACAAAGGGGTAGTTCAGTCGCTTTCGCTAAGGTTTATCCTTGCTAATCCTATTAACTTGCTGACCCATTATGCAAAAGGTACGCCGTCATTCTGTGCTATTTATTAGTAGAATTCCGACTGCTTATAGAGTTACTAATTCACGTTCTATTTCACCTTATTTTTATATCACGTAATTTATTTTACCTTATTTGATTTATTTACTTATGATTTTCCATATTTAATTAAACTAAATGGTTTGCACACTAAATTTCTTATTGAGAGATTCAATAACAAAAGGAAGTGGAGAGGGTAATTTAAATCACTTCTTATTACTTATTTAAATAATAGGATGTGTATATTTAAATAACTTTAGTATACTACTTGCTTTTCAGATTTTTCCTTTACAGTACTTTTCGCTATTGCTAAATTTATAATACTTAGCCTTAGAGGATGGTTCCCCTTTATTCCGACAAGTAACTCTCATCGTACTTGTTTAGTTATTTATATTAATTACTTTAAGATTATACTCACAGGACTCATATACCTTTTATCGTTTAATAATACATGATAACATATATTTGGATATTTTATGATACTATATTATTATTGAGATCGGTTTCATTAAGATTTAAGTTTTAGTAATAAAGTTTAATAACTTAGGCTAATCCGATTTCACTCGCCATTACTTCGGAGTCTCGGTTGATTTCCTTTCCTTTCCTTAATAAATGTTTTACTTCAGGAAGTTGTTTTTAATTAAGATTTACCTTAGGATCGCTTTATTTAGAAGGATGAATTTATCTTTTATACTTATTTATTAATTTTAATAAAATGTTAGTTCCTTATTGAAATTACTGTCTTATACTTTACTTTAAACTTTGGAAGGCTTATTGCTTAGTATACCTTTTAAATGTTGAGGAGTCATATTTAAAAGAGCACCTACATTATTTATGATTGATTTTTGTTATTTCCTATTCCTGACATGATATTTCCCTTTCTAATTTGTTTTACTCTTTTACAAGTGAAATGAACTAAAAAGAAATTTATTAGGAGGAAGGTGATATCAAAAATAATTACTTATAATGTTATATTACTTGTATTTGAAATATTAAGTAGAGAGATTTCTAATTAAGGTGTAGAGAGAATTTTGTGAAGCATTTGGTCTGGACCTCCTTTTTTATAAATTTGCTTTTGTGTTCCTTAATAACCCTTTAATCACTTTTTATTTTATTTTAATGTTATTACGAAATTGTCATCGATACTTTTATTTTTCTTTCTGATTTTTACTTTTATTTATCTTATACAAAAGAATTTTCTCCCATCTACATTAACTATTTTAATTTATTTATATTTGCTATTAGATGCTTAAATGAATTGACTTTATTTTAATTTACAAGAAAGAATTTCAAAGATAGTAAAGAGTTTCCACTTACCCCCTTTGGGGCTTAGTGGTCAGGAGATAAATAAGAAATAAATTATTTAAATAGAACATCGTAAATTATATTTTTAATATTTAACATTAATAATATACTTAGTACCTAAGTACTACTTTATAGACACCTTCCTTCCTGTGGTTAAACATATTTACCTAATTCCTTTTACAGATTCCAGTTAATAATAATTTATTATTCTACTAATATTAATCCACAATACCTATTTTAATCTTACATTTGATTTTTATTTGATTTTTAATTATTTAATATTAGTTTACACCTCAACTTCCTATTTTATGAGATCTAATATTTCTATTTAATACTCTATTAAAGATATTTTTCTATTAGAATACTTTGTAGTAGAGGTTTTAATCTTATTTTCAATATTTATTAATTGAATTTTATTTATTCTACTTAACCCTTGCCCTACCATTGTAGGCGATTCCCTGCCCACCTTAAGGTGCCCTGCTCAAGAGTTAATTGATTTAAATAAATTAATTCAGTAGAACACTTATTTTCCAATAACCTTTAACTATAAGTTAAAGATTCTAAATTAGATAATCTAACTTATTCTAAAATAATACATCTACAACTTATTACTCATATTCCTACTAAGATATTTTAAACAATTGATATTTTTTACTTAAACCCTTCCCTTTTGCCTTTGACTTTGCTAAACTTAAAGTTAATTTATTTACAAAGTAATTGTACACCCCTCCTGGGCAAGGGAACCTGGCAGGTAAATTAATATAGTAATATATTCTCTAAATTAAAAATTAAGATGATGAGTATTACGCATCACTACTACTAACTTATCTCTTATTATTATTCTTTATTCATTTAATTTAATTTAAACTTATAAATGATTTTATATGTTTAATTTCCCCTTATTAAATAAATTTAATTACCAGCTTTAGCTGGGGGTGAATATATATAAGATAATATTACTAATTAATAACTTATAATTATTAATATACATAACAATGTCCCACCTATCTGAATATAAGATATAACTTATAATAATTAATATACATAACAACTTATTTTAGATTATTTGTCCATTATTAAATAATGTCCCAGGTGGGTAAATATAAATAGAGATAATAATAATTTAAGATATAATAATGTCCCAGGTGGGTGAATACATAATAATATAATAAATAGAATATAAGATATTATAATTTAAATATACAATAAATTATAAATAATAAATTAACAGTAGGTTTAAGTAATTAAATTAATTTATCTAAATATACAATAAATTAACTAAGATTATAATATTAATATAATATTAAGTTATATTACTGGATAAGTGGATAACTGGTTTATTGGATAAGGGTGAATATAACTTAAATAATCTACCAGGTGGATAATAATAAAGATAATATAATAAATAGAATATAAGATATTATAATATAAATAATTAATAAATAGATATAATAAATAAGATTGTCCCAGGTGGGAGAATAATTACTAATATATTAAGAATAATATTAACTAATATAATTTAAATTAATTTATATATTATAGATTTAATAAGATTGTCCCAGGTGGGACAATAACAATAAATAAATGAATTTAAATGGTTAATCTACCCTCTCTTTACTAGGTCATTTACCTAAATTAAGGGTAAGAAGTAGGTTATTATTGTCCCAGGTGGGTGAATAAATTTAATTATTAGAAAGGGTGATTCTAAATAAGAGATATAATACATAATAATATACATAAATATAATAATTAAGATATATACTTAATTTAAATAAATTAAGAAGTTATATATTGTCCCAGGAAGGTGAATAAATTAAGATATATAATATAAATAAATATAATATAAGATAAAATAACAATAAGATATATAATTTAAGATTACATAAATAATAAATATAATTTAAGATTACATAAATAATTAATAAATATAATTTAAGGTTACATAAATAATTAATAAATATAATTTAATGTCCCAGGTGGGTGAATATAAGATATAACATCTCCTGGTGTATTGTTAAATGGAGTGGTATCAGGTTACATCTTGCGTTACCTAGATTTTCTAAATGAATTTAATAACTTTAACTTGTGAGTTATAGCTTAATTTATAAACTTACTTATGCTATCCCTGATTAATTTATTTAATTAAGTAATTTATGTTATTGAAAACTAAAGAGAGAATATATTTAAATAAATCAATTATCATTGAGGTAGACCAGAACCTAGTTATTTTAGAGAATTAATTATCTACAGCTTACTTTTGTACTTTCCTTATTTTTTATCATTAAGTTAAACCTTATCTTCGATATTCCTTTAAGGAATAGTAAATAAATATTATTAAAGATAACCAGATGGTAGACCTGATTAAAGAATTTATAATTTGACAACTGTTATTTAAATATTACAACCAGAAGAATTGTTATTA
>JAACJJ010000062.1:0-209344 GCA_013368295.1 Psilocybe cf. subviscida | reverse complement strand
TACAGAAAATAATTTTGACTCAAACAGGCAGCTAAAAGTTTTCTCTAGGCGCCGGAACGCACAGTGCACCTGTCTCCTACTAGATTGGGTATCCCTCGCTCTGCTGTAATGCGTCACCAGGTTTCTGGCCAGTTCCTATTTGAATGGGAATCGCAGCCTCACTCGGAATCTGGTGTTATCCGATCACAAGGGCAGCGGGCGAAAGGTGCTTCGCACCTTTACCCACCTACCGCGTCGTGTGCCACTCAAATCCTTTGCTTGGTATCTTCGTCTCAGTGATTTTCCGTACACCACAAGACGTGGGAATATCTGCCCCCTCTACTCAATAGCGCTCGTTGTAGCGCTACTCCAAAGACTGAGACACTTTAGTGTCCAGGCATAACCTTCCAGCGATTTTTATACACTGACGTATTGAGGGGCAAAGAGCGCGCATTTCGTTCATGAATTCCTGCACTCATCCCTCACACCTTCCTTGTGTTAGGTATACATAAAGCGATCCATTAAGTACAGATTACACGCCTGCTCATCTCAACCTCCTTTGCATAATCGCCATAATACTTTTCACGTGGAATATAATCATTCGTCATCGGTATGACTATTTAGAGTGAATATATATCAAGACCAGATCACCACAGGCGTTAGAAGAATATTTGTATTCCGTACCTCTCATTAACCATAGATTTGGTTGTATCTAGGGCATCTCGCTGAAGAGCCGGGCCACTAGCTGTTGGTAATTTAGCTTCTGTTTGTTCAATCTAGGACACAAAACAATGAGCTCATAACCAACGTCAGATGCATTTAGCCAGATTTCCCCTTACATTTGAGCAGGCAACTCCATGGCTTCCGGATGTGACAACAGGCGATCCTTGCTGAGAACATTCCATGCTAAAAAGCATCGTTAGCACCAATTTGCGTAGCCAGGGCGGTCAACCATTGTCTGACCATTATCTGTGGGCAGCTCTCCGTTCTGCTCCATCATTATCAATACATAACAGATCGAATAACAGGCTGGATTCACAACTCACATCTTCGATGCCTTCTCCAGATTCATCACCGCATACAAGCGATCCCGACCATGCATACATGTTGTTGACGTCGGAACTGCTGTCGCATTCGACGTTACCTGCAGTTAGCTTTCAGCACCCTATGCTGTCGTATCAATGTAAGAATGTTGACACTCACTCGGCTTGGCTATTACTGGCACTACAATACCCATATGACTGATTGTTAACAATTTCGACAGAGTCCAATGTGGATCCAAACCCGTAGATTGGCTCTTCATTGGCATTGAAGCCGTCGAACCGACTCAGTGTATTTTCCAGCGCCCCTGCGACCTAAGAACGGAGGATAAAATATTATGAGTACTCGTAAGTTGTAACTTGGATATACCCCACTGACTTCTTCATTACATCCCCCAATTTGTTCGTGTATCCCATCACTACTAACGGTTGAGCCAGATACCTATAGGGATAAACAAATGAATGATAGCCTGGTACACACGAGCATACCATACACGTGCATGTGCATACTCACTGGCTGCATTTGATGATCACCCATATCAGATACCAGATCGAGCGGGCCCTTTATCGGCGGTCAACCACGTTACCATAACCCTCAGAAGAGTATTGAGAAGTACCTGCAACCGATGCCAAGGCGCTGTCGGTAAATGAGTTGCGGTATCCAAGAATTCTACAAGGATTCAATCAAATTTTGATAATCCCAAAATGGCAAGCCATTAACAGAATCAACTTACCATTGGTCTCCGGTGAAATAGCAGAGAAATTCTAGGGTACGCATCTAGCCATAAATCATGGGAGTGTTTGCCTGTATTAATGACTCACAGACGACGACGGGAGTGCGTCGCTTCGTATGTCACAAGTCCCCTTGACGGATGAGGATGAGGACAATACAGGATCACCTGCCGACTTTATATCCCGATTACGTATGAGGACCGATGAAACGAATAACAAGCAGGGCTACTGACCAGCACAGTCCTCGTAAGGGCATCACTGGCTTCGACATTTACTACGCATAATATATCAGACGGTCAATCAACAAGGTTTGCTTGACCCTTGTAATGCTCCTCACTTGAGTCAACAGCTTCATGGTTGGTTCCATCTGCTCTTGTGGGGTAAGACCCTGTGTTGGATATCTGTACCTGGGTGATTAAGCGTTATCTACAGATGAGGAATAGAATCAAATTACCAGGGAAGTGTGGCTGACAGGCTGCTCTGCGCTGGGTTGGTTCTGGAATGTAAAATCATCAGTGATTAATGTTCATCAAGACACGCAGAACGCATAACCACATTGGCTCCGCCCAATGGGACCGGGTTAAGGATGGGTTGCAAAGCGATCAGGTGCGACACAGCGGCCACATTGAACTCTTCTACGCCATCTGCAGCATTTGATCCATAGCGCATATTATGCTGTCGCATCCGAATGAGGAAGTCCAATGATCTACGGAGGTGCTGAGACTCCTCAGATGTCACCTGACTAATTAATGAGAATGAAGGCAATAATTCTGCCAGATCATTTACATCAGCACTCACCGAAACCCAAAACGCTTTTCCATGACTGGTTGACTGGGTATGAGCTTGAAGGGATTTGCGACGGTCCTTAGTCACGACACAGTGCGAGAATGAATAAGTAGAGGACGAACACACACGGGAACAAGGAACACACTAAATTATCCTTTATAATCTCCTGATGTTTCCAAGGGAATAGCTGCTTATACAGACTGCGTGTAATCGATCATCGAAGTCAATCTAATAATCAGCGTAATAGAGAGCAGCCCACGACGTCATCGCGAAGCTTGGACCGCATTAGCACTGTTACACAGCGAAAATGACGAAGCGGCATATTTCTGCTAACAATCATCTTGACAATTCATAATCCAAATCCAGAATACATGTCACAAAAATATAACATAGCAGTATCACACCATAACACATTGGATTCATTCAGCCATAGTCTCATCTACTGGTGGCAAGGAACCATCCGCCTGAATCTGCAGATGCTTCACACAGTCCTCAGCAGTAGGACGCACGCGGGAATCCGCATTGAGGCATCGCACCATCAGACACTTGAACGCATGACTTCCATTGGAGATGTGATTGCGCTATTTACATCTATGAGTGGATTCCGAAAAATTTGTAATGGCAACAGGCTCACCAGGATATCACGGAACGAGCCCACCTCCGCATTAACAAGGCGCGCGTACTGACGGGACACCTGCACCCGTGGCCTTTTGGTATCATCCGTGAACAGGAAGTCACAGTGCTCCCGGATTTCCTTTACCAGCATGGGCTTGAAGGGCCCTATTGCCCGCTCCAAAAATGCGAAGGATGCGTTGACCTGAGGAAAATCGGGCATGAACCTGCGGCCATACTGGATTTCATACATGACGCAGCCAAACGAGTATACATCTAAACTGAATCCCCATCCAATACCTGCGCCAATTAGCTGTAATCCTTGAACTCATTGGTTAAATTACTCACCACAGTACACCTCCGGCGGAGTGTACCCAATTGTACCAACGAAAGCCGTAGATTTTGCTATCAGTGTCCTGGTATCCTCCAAGTCCACAATTTTGATGCGTACGTCTTGCAGCACGTTCTAAAATAACCAATGAGCAGGAACATCACTTATAAAATAGACTCGATTTGCCTTGTCGGTGGGACGACCGTGACTATCCTGGCCAGAGAAAGTTGTAAGGGTATCGTCGACAAAGACTATATTATCGGGCTTCAGATCCGTATGGACCATATCCAGCGTATGTAAATCTGAAGAGACCCATGAGCGACTGGTCATGATGAGCACTCTGGATACAAACTTACGGTTCACTCCATTTATGATCTGCAATATTATGGCATCCTTCTGCTGTTGCAGTAGTACCATTGATGCTGGCCGACTTAAAAACATTGCCAACGATGCACCCTGCAGCTCGAATACCAGGAAATGGTGATTCTTGTACACTCCCTTGCCGAGGAGCTCGCAAAATAATCTGTGTGACCGCATTAGCTCCTGCACACAACAAACGGAGAGACATAAACCGACTCAATCGACCCTGCGGACATTAATCTAGATGCTACGTCCACGGCTCGGGCTGCTCGCACGCTGAACCCAGGCAGTTTCATCATCTTTACCGCCAGAACGCGATCTGTTTCTCGAGCGTATGCTTTCCATACCTCCCCTGACGATCCAGATGCTATGAAATGCATCATTTCATCTGTACGTAAGAACGTCCCTTTATCAGTCAAATTTATGTTCGCAAAAGTTATGGTCTCTCATCGGCCTACATTGTTTGTTTATTATATCTAACGCTCCGATAAAGAGAGTTCCTTCCCTATAAGAAACCATGTCAATACACCCTATGAAGGTTATGTAAATTACTTACCGCTCCTTGCTCCAGGTAGGAAGAGGTGGATCCGAGACGGCGTTTCTATAGATCGGCATTTGCGTATGTAGATAGAAATTAACAGTCAAGGCGACTCATAATTTATAGCACAGAAACCAAATGTGAATAGCCCGTATGCCTGCACGCAGACGCAGTGCCCCAAGCAAGCAGTATACAGATATCGAATTCATATCATACAACCATGTCCACAGCATAGCCAAATTGATTCCAGTTCCACAGTAACATTTTCCCATTATTTTTTCGCTGGAGAATGAGCAGCAACACGCCATCATTTCGGCTTCCCAACAGCCCATCACAGGGTATCCAGCCAATTCGATAAGCTCTCATTCGATACAATCTTGTCTCTGCAAACTACACAAATAAAAGAGTCGACCCAGGTCCATGATCTCTGTCCCCATCACAACCATGCCCACCCCACCCAGTTCTAGAAGCCCGCTGGCTTCCCTTCCACATACAACCATGTCTGCACTTTGCTTGATGCTCAGCATGGCGGATGTGCTCGCGCTAGCGAAAGTCTGTCGTGGAACCTATGCGGCGTGCAGTGAACATCTCCGGCATGAGTGGTCGTTTCAGTCGTTCTTCTCCCGGTGGTTCTCTGATGCGCATTCTTTTCAACGTACTATTCGAGCCACTAAAGCGATAATCAGTGGTTCACAGGCATTACAATTTTTTGAAAGGTCGTCATATGAACAAAGTGATATGGATATTTTCTTACAACCAGCCGGTTTCACCACCCTCGCACAATTCTTGTTCCGAGAGGGGTACATATACGTCACGTCCGCTAACAAGCGCTACTGTATGACGCCACCAGACTACAACCTGAACGTGTATACAATCAGACACATACGTACAGACAGCACTGGACATACTGCGATACTGGCTGTTCTCAATTTCACCAGAGCTCCTATGACTGCATCAGCCGACGACGACTTGCAGTACTCGCAGAATGTTGTCCAGGTTATTCTTACAAATCACGAACCAATCCAACATATATTGGGCAATTTTCATTCCAGTGAGCCTCGCTTCAAACCCTAAAAGCACGCATGTCATCAATCTGACTACTATGTACGTTAGCAGCGGTAATGAATGTCATTTCGGCGGATGAGGCCGTCTGCTTATTCCCTCGTCTTACACTCATCGACCGCATATCGTTCATCACAACACGCGCTCGTCATGCAGCCGCCTATGCTTGGATTAAGAAGTATACATTGAGAGGATTCAACGTCACGTCCAATAAGATGGAATTCCCAACAGCAAATTATCTTTGTTATCGCTTTGTCGGAGACAAGTATTGTCTGCGAGTCATGTTGGCTAGTACGTTCTCACAGCCTCCAATGGTGTCCGCCTGGTCTAACGATCAAAACATTGAACATTTAGGTGATGGTGATGAGCATACAGCCGTTCAGACACTCAATACAGACTTCCAGATACAAAACAGAATTTTGGGCCAGGCTGCACTCCGTCATACATCCAATCGCTTTCTGGGCAATATTACAATTACACCGCTATTCAAGTAGACACCAAACCGTATATCACCACATATCCATCAACCTTGTTAACATAAATACACCTGGTTTGTCCTAGACACAGCCCACAAAGATGAAACCTAGATATGATATGTCCTCTGAGGCCCATTCCTACCACAGAGGTTAAATTTTGTTTGAAACGTGTATTCGCCAGAGATAACATACCTGAGAGCAAGGTAGCACCCATACCAGAAAAAATTGTGCAAGTGATCAGAAGAGGCGACACCTTCTTATCGAATAGAAACGAAATACACCCGGTCCTGTTGCCACACATTTGCCTAAAACAACGTGTCGTTGTGATCGGGGTCTCCCATCCCCAGCACCCTACGCGGAGCCAATGATTGATCACAACTTCACCCAGCCATATCAATCTCACAAGAATGGTGTAACACTTATCAAATATCTCAGCTTATATGAAAATGACCGTAAGGAATTCTGTCACCGAGTTATCCTGACTACGCAACAATAATTATCATAAAGACCACCTCAATAATCCCCAGGATAGCTGGTCATAGTGGCAAGCACTTGAGTGTCATTACTCTGAATGTTGTTGAAAAATGTGAAGAAGCCTGAGCTGGTTCCGTGCTTCTTTGAATTTATATAGACCAAAGCTCGCGATTTGATGCCATTCTTGTAACTAGTTACCAATGCTCGCTCTGTCTATCCAATGTCAATCCCGGACTCGTGGCCCTGCTCTGCCACCGGCGTTCCCATTTCCGTTCCAACATTCCCATCTTCGTGCACTGCCTTGTAACTCCTCCTGCTCTCTCTCCGGATCCTCAGCAATGTCCGCAAGACTGATACGTCCTATCAGAAGTAGCTTAAAAATATACATAAATAACATACCTAACCGGATTAATGTATCGCCATACACGGTAATTACGTGACTGCCATAATGAGTAAGTGCTGATGATCGGACAGATGACAATACCAGAACACACCAACTGTGGAGCAGTATAAAACGCGAGACAGGTATACTTCCACGCGTCATCGTCAAATACCACTGATGTCTACCCACAAGAAGCCCTTGAAGATAAGCATAGCGTTCATAAAGTGTTTCCCCAAAAGTTTTGATGCTGTACGAGAGTCGAATTCTCGTTGACCCATAAATGCCCCGCGTGGAATGAGATAGCTCATATTACCCCTCAACGCGAACAAGCGAAGCTTATTCGAACATGTCAGAAGGGGCCAGTCCTGAGTAACAGCTATAGATTGTCCCGATGTCATCTAAAGATCCAACCACGTCAGTTGAATGTTTCAGAGAAGGTTGGGTGGCTTACATGCTCCGATTGACTGTATAAGGTGATGTCAAGATCTTCGAGATTCGGGAAAGCCTCCAAAGCCGATTCCATGACCAACAGAACATCTCGGGGCATCTGCATGACCATGGCAAAGCAGAGGCGACGTAAACTTGGATACAGACAATTCAAACTGGTCTGGTCAACGTGTGCGCCACAAATCCGGCGGATGATCTCCACAACCGCATCTGGTTGAAGGTGCTTGACCTTGGACAAGGTTAAGGACTGTAGACTTCTACCAACCGCAATATTGGTCAAGCGGGTATCCGATCCGACATGCAGATGTAGGAGATTCTTCAGAAAATCATCCCATTTCTCTGGGCTGTCATCATCTCCTGATGATATCGGCCCATGCGACTGTTGATGCAGACACGCCGACCGAACCATGAATCCGTACATTATCTTCCCGGCGTACGCGTTGGCCACAATGGAAAGAGTTTGGAGATTTCCCATTTGCCGTAGCACGGCAAACAAGTACGGGTTTGTGCGAGCAACGTACACCGGATCACGCACCGCTAGATGCAGCTTCTTCGTCAGCAAACATCTGTCTTTAAAGGACGTCCGCAGCGAGTCCGTGAACATCGTTCGCAGGAATGGGGCCAGGTTAAAGTCGTCCAGATAAATGACCGAATACAATCTGCGAGTACAGACATCGTATAGAAGCTGGCAGGTGACCGTCAGGGTAAACTGAAAGATGGTGTCTCCTTGGTTCGCAATTTCGTCCAGTATTTCGTTGGGTAAGTCTAGTAGCATGCCGTGGTATAGCGGTAATGACATAGCAAAGCCCCGTTCTTATACCAGAATTTTGCGAGCAGTGTGTAGTATTGAGGAGCTCACAACCCAGCAGGACGTATAATAAAACTCAGTGTTGAGTTACGACAGATCCAGTCATAGTCGACAGGGCCTATGATGAAACTCAACGAGCAACCAACACGTACTGCAGCCAAAACACCACTGAACCACTAACTGTATGTTGTCAGATATCATTGAACAATCTCAACGAGTCGACGGTTGACCGCTTTGTACATTGTAGGGATGTATCTGCCGGTTTATTATTCTGTCTGATTATCAAGTCCCCCATCTCCTGCTCCAAAGCCTGGTATTTATCCATGAATCTAACAGGCAATTAAATCAGCGAATTACTAGAGATACCCTCGGAAGAGAACAAACGATGTTAAAATGAAACGAATAATGGGCAACCATGCCCATTCAAGATTAACCAAGGACCTCGTTCGATCACCCCCGTTTTGAATCTGCTTTGTACAGTGCAAATATGACATTTCCATACCACAAATGCCCAGACATGCTCCTTACAGCCTCATTCAAGGGTGGGTCTCCTCTGCCATTAGAGACAAAAACACGGCAATCGCGAGGAAGTTTGACACCGTATCCTGGAACCTCCAAAAGCCGAATGCTGACCGCGCCATTGGGAAAAAACTGGTCAACTTGAAGGTAATCGTCAGGGTAGGCTTCAAGGTCGTCAAGAGCTAACGAAGATTTGGCCACCGCACCACCCGTGCAAAAAATTAGGCAGCTGCGTAGTTCAGAATGATTTGTCTGTAATCGTTGAGACAGTGAAATTGAAGGGATTCAGAACACGTACGCTCATGTGATTGTAAGAATCGACCGCTTGGGCATGCTTCTTTGTCGTTATACGCTCGTGGTAGTGCGACTCGTCAGTTATTCGACCTGCATGCTTCACACATCTGTAAGCACATATATCTCAGAAGCGGTGTACATGAATGTTACCTCGAAAAACCCGTCGGGTAATGCGCTGGATCTTGCCATTTTTAACTGGCTGTGTTGAGTTTCCATCACTGAATGTGCGTTAATGTTGAAAGCTATTACTTTATATCAGTTTCGCTCGTTGTCACCTGAGGTTCGAAACGTAGCTTCTATTGGTTTTGAAATGTGCAGGTGGTCCAATCAATCGCATCCGGACTACCCTATTATCTCACCACCCCCTATCTACAGAATGTGACGATGTCGAAACTTGATATGGTACTTAAATATTCCCACTTTCCTGTGCTAGAACCACACCCAGCGTCTATTTTGACCTATATATTGTATTGTCATTACCATCGGTCATGCGCAAGAAGGCTCGCATTCGAACAATATGGTCTGCCACATATGACCAAAGTGGCTACATATATCAGATCCTCATTATGATAAATACAGCTACCAAACTATTCTCACACGCGTGGAAGTGCAAACAGAATCCTGTCCACCGATTGATTCAAATCAATATCTAATCTACCACTTGAAGTCAACAGCAAAATTCAAATTGAGCCACATCATCAACTGACCATATGACAAGGTGGTACCATCTCAGCATATTAAAGTTTTCTTACCGCACTCATGAGAATCAGTAGATCCGTGTTTAGCATGCATTGACCCAGCCAGCAGCTTCATAGCCATCAGATAATAGCAACTCTTTCCAAGTTCACCATCAGTTAGTCGCTTGGACATATCGTTGGACTACTCCAACAGATGCACTCCACTCAGACTGGGAACTAGATTGCTATTCCGAGTATCGGATCATCAAAGAAAGGCACATGGCGTCTTGTCTCCCCCGCTCTTCAATAGGTGCCGGATGCGCCACACATTCCAATTGCAAATATGAAGATCCTCCGATCTCATTACGACATTGATGCATGCGCAGCGCATGGCATATCGACACACCTCACTGCGCAAATCTAGTCGACAAGCTCCTCAGAATTGACCAGTGAATGAAGTGTTTGTGTATAAAACCTCTAATTCAACCAACGCAAGTCTTCAACAACCTATTACTCCTCAGAACCTCACAAGAGCCTTATTGCCCAAATAGCCAGTCACCATGCCCAACATCGTCATAAAGAGAGGTATGCCGGTTACAAATATCAACTAACCTTGATTATGCTGACTGTTATTCCGTGCAGATGGGTCAGTTAAATGTCGGTTTCAGTTTCAGGATGTTAATATTTTGTATTTCAGCCGACGTCAGCCATATGACCGAGCCAAGGTACGATAAGCTTTCATTTCACTACAGCCACAGTCCCTAATACCCAGCGAAGATACTTAAGATGCTTCAAACAGTAAGATTATGTCAATTTTACTCCGTCAATATCTAATCTTTCCGATCACGGCTTACTTAGCTCCTCAAGCCTGAACACAAGCACGCTATTGACCTCAACTTGTATGGATCTCATCACATATAGCCGACGTAGTTTATGCTGACTTATGCCTCAAGAATCCTCACCAAAGTCGAGTCTTCTATCCCTTCAGAAATAAAAGCTAGCTCTCTTGAGGTATGTAGTAAACTGGAATGTCTAAATGAAGTAACTCATTCGCTATCAACCGACAGGACATCGTTGCCGAGAAGACAGCGACTCTGGCTTTCTTAATCCGGAATATGACACCTTCGCAGGCCGCATTGCGCTCGCTACTCTTTACCGCCGGACCCCATCCTCCTTTTCCCATGCATGCGCTGCGCTAGCCTCAGGACGTATGTGCATTACTCCTCATAGCTTGTCCAGTATAAAGCCAACCTTACAACGTTCAGGTGACCCTGTACTTACACAACGCTTCACGGACGATGTGCAGGCTCACCGCCAATACCTCGACGTGCTTGCACAGCACTCCACCGTCTTTGCGTACCCATTGTAAGCCAATTTTGAATACTAACAACGAGCGCTATACTGACAACGAATATATAAACAGTACCGCTATAAAGCTTATGAAGCGCGAGCTCCTGCTCCGCAACGATGACGAAGTGGTCGAACGTCCTGCTTACATGTACTTACGCGTAGCCGTCCACATACACGGAAAAGATGTCACGGCAGTAACCCGGACCTTCCATCAACTTACGCATCACTTCTACTTCCTCGACACGGCTATGTTAGCAAATGCAGGAACTCATGTTGATCACCTGGTTTCTCAGTATACATTCTCCCCTGCGGCGCCACACAACTCCCGCAGTCTTTACTATTCTCTGGCGCAGTGTGCGGCTATAACTGACACGGGGGGCCAGATGGGCATAAATTTTGGGTCGCTCCCTTGCAGTGGGTATGTAAGATCTCTTCTAATCATGGTACGCCGTTCACAAACTAATAATGTCTAAAACTCAGGGCGCCCAACGATGCAAACAATTCAGGTGGACTGGTACCTGTCCTCGACTTGTTCACCTCTTCTTTGTATGTAGGTGTAGGCGCAAATCCTCAGGACCATCCAGCAATGTCAGGGTATATCCAAATCTGGCGTCAGGATATATTTAAAGTTATTGAGCTAATTCGATGCAACGACTGCAAGACGCACAGCGGAGAAGGGATTCACTATGTCATCAGCGTACCAGACAGTTTGTGAATGCACCCATTTTCTCTGAATGACATCACATACTCACAAAGATCATAATAGTATGATGCGGGTTAGAGAAAATGCAGGGTGGTCGTTAATGTGCCCTTCGGAGACCCCTTACCTCGACGAAAGCTATGGCACTACTTTCGATGCCATATACACGGCTTATGAGGCTGACAATCGAATCGATAAAAATGTTGTCGATGCTGTCTCCCTTATGAATGCCATCACCCGATGCCAGGCGGAGACAGGACAACCTTCAATCGTGTTTAGAGATGCCGTCAATGGTACGCTACCTCCTAGATAGACCCATCAATAATCTAACGAATAATTCATTTCAGTCAAGAACAGCCAGAAACATCTGGGTATAATCACACACGGTGGCCATTCAACAGGAATAGTCCAGTACTCGTCTCTCAATCAGACCGGAGTGACGCAGTTGGCCTCCATCATACTTCCCCTGCTCGTCAAAAACAATGCGTTCGACTTCGGTGATCTGTATACTACTGTCACATGCCTTACTGTCATTCTCAATCTTGCCATCGACAAGTCATCATACCCGACAGTCCATGCAGCCCGCGGTGCACACAGACAGCGAGCACTTGGGATTGGTATCCATGGCCTCGCCGACACCTTCATCATGTTAAACATGGTGTACGACTCCCCTGAGGCTAAGGAGCTCAACTACCGCATTTCACAGACAATGTATCATGCCTCACTCTCTGCCAGCAATCGATACGCTCAAATCCGCGGATGCTACCCTGATTATGCCGGGTCTCCCATGGCTGAAGGATTATTGAATCCAGACCTATGGCATCACGGAGACGATAACCGCAACCTCGAATGGCAATCCTTACGCGAAAGGATTTCCACATTTGGAGTCGCAAATTCACTACTAATCTGTTTTGGCCCAACGCCGCACCTATCTAATATCGTCGGCTTCACGACAGGATTCGATCCTATCAAAAGGTAAGCACCTCTGCCATGATCCTGTTGGCCAGCCTGCAACCATTGACAATCATATTACAGCAACATCATTGTCCGGCGTGACCCATCCGCATCATATGCTTTGTTCTCGTCCGCTTTGGTCATTCGACTTCGGCGACTCAACTTATGGAACGACAATGTGAAGGAGCATATTCTTCGCTCAAGAGGTAAGGCATCGTTAACTCAGTGTTTCATATCGCACTAGGTCTGACTTTCACATAATAGGCTCGGTGCAAGAAATCAGTGAATTACCAGATCAGATTAAAGCCGTGTTCAAGACGGCGTGGGAGCTGGGACCGATGCCCGTCATTCAACTGGCCGCCGACCGTTCTCCTTATATCTGCCACGCCCAGGCAATATCGGCTTACGTGACTTACCCGTCGATGGTGAAAATCGTACGTATTAAGTCCTAGGATGAAGCATCGTAGCGCACTAACCTTGATGTTCAGCAAGAAGTGTTATTCCTGACGTGGAAAGCCGGTCTGAAGACAGGAATCCACAAAGTTATCACCGCGTTTAAAGGACCTCCTCCTGCGCCAAACAGCTCTCGATGTTCTCACGGGTCATCTCCGTCGCCGTCAACCAGTCATCCCTTGTCCTCGACCTCGTCGCAAAGCTTGCCGGACCTAGTGGACATATACGAGTCCGACGGCCATCAAGACAACTCGTCGCATCAGGATGAACGTCGAGTGCGCTTTAGCAGGGGTGACGAGGTGATAGCCCTTCACTAGTTCCGAAGCCATCACTGAGACACATAAATATGTCAACTATCCATGTTTTGTGCATCGAGTATCCTCTAGTATAACCGCAACTTTACAAAATTTGCCTAAGAACTCCTTCAATACTAAGCTGCAGATAAATGTCTCCTGTAGATATGTATATAGCAACTGTGGTCATTCGTAAACACTGCCTTAAGCCGCTGAATTGAAGCCTATATAATCATTTTCTAAGAAAACTTGAGAACCCCACGTTTATGTCCTTGTCCACTTGTAGCCTTATTTTTAGAACGAGCACACATACTCCACGCGCTGTTTTTAGCTGACACGCCATGAAATACTGTGGTAGTAACGAAAAATCGGATGGGCACGCCTCAAAGGACGCTGTGCTGAAGTGTTAGGTATTCGTCTTAGTGGGCACGATGAATGTAAGACCGAACGAGAGCGTAAGAAATTTTGGGATAATGACGAGATTTAATTGTGGGGCTGGTGATTGCAACGCGTAACGGCTTCGACGATGGAGTCATATGGGCAGATCCAACTAGAATAACTACGAGTGCCTGGTGGCGCACACATACCATAGTAAATCGGCCCGAGTAAATTTTAGAAATTGAAGATAATTTCAGTAAATGAGGATACGTAGCGCGTAGTGCTGTTATGAACGAGCGCGCGCATCTTGTGGCTGAGGGAAGTACCCTACACGATATGGGTCAATTTACTGGACAAACATGGTTAAATAGGCATTAGAGACGCGATGTGTGAATTAAAACACCACAGGCATCGAATCCGACTAATAAAAGATACCGCACGCGTACAAACTTTAATATACACACAAGCCTCATGCAGCATGTGGTCTGAAAGGCCCCTTGCCTGTAGAAATCTGTGATTTAGTCATAGCCAGATCATCCATTACGATGTTGTACAAGGTCAACGGTCGTTCGTGGGTGCATTAGTGCCTCCATGAGCTCAATTCGCGATACTTCTTCATCAAACATTTGATCCCCAGACCACGGTGCAATAGTGCAACAATAAAATTGTAGACATTCTCGAAAATGACAGTACAAGAGCGCTCTAAAGGCAACAAAAACTAGGCTGCAACCACGCTTCTGCGCACTGCATTTGCTATCTCCCACCACCAGCCATCGGGATTTTGGATGGCGGTGGCCCAAAGTTTACTAGTTCGCGACCCTCTGTGATGCATGACGAAAGCCATTTTAGTTCAGTTCAGACGCCTGCGTGATGCGTGACTCGAACCTATGGTCGAAATAGTACAGTATATCACAATGGCCATATTGTATTCTACAAGTAATATATTCGATTTACTTTATTCGGATATAACATTGACCTGGAGGCGTTGTGAAATTCGCAAAAGATTTTGTCGGCTTGTGTTGGGCTGTGGGGTGCTGATCACATCAAATCGTAGTCTGTTCAAGATTGGCTCGCCAAGACCAGTGAAATTACTCGGTGGAGAGGCGCCTGACAAACAATCTGCATACCCCCAAAAAGTCGATATCAGTCAATACACATACCGGTGCAAAAGCAGCTCACCTTCAAATATAACTTTCAAACAGTACTTGTCACCAATTACACGCTTCCAAGGTTTACGTGTGGTGACACGAATTCCGTGATGCAACATGGTAAACCCCCGCGATTGATACTTGACAAACCAAGGTTCCTCAGTGTCAAGCCTTGCCCGAGAACGTAAAGTCACATATGATGCACGCCGGATCAGCGTGTGAAAGGGAAAGATACACATCGCCTCGTCAGCGGTAACAAAGTTCATCACGGCAGCTACGTTCAGATAAGCATAATGTTAAGAGGAAAAACCAAAGCTTACTTGAATGAAAATTGGATAAAATATGGTTCACAGGGTGACAGTTTGTCACAATCAGCTGAATTAATCTCTCTCCTTCATTCATGCCACAATCGTTTGTGATACACGGAACGGGAGATTGCCTGACGAAGGTATATACTTGGAACACCGAACTTCCGCGGTATAAGGTTTTTTTGCTCTCAATGATATGGCCCATTGACGTCATAGCATGGCCAGAGTTGAATCGCGATGGAAATTCATATCCGGCTTTGAGCAACCATCGAGCCAGTATATGCCTGTCGTCCACCTTGAGATATATATCAAGGTCACTGTGAGGATATTCATCGCGATCAAAGAACTGCAATGCCTGGGAGCCACTGACCACAGCATTTGTGAGTCGTAGGACTGCACGGAACCCAACTGTGTCTGGCACCCATCGACAAAAAAAACGATGGAAGGACCAAGCACTGACTAGGAATCTATGACAAGCTGCATATCCGGCATGTGAAACCGAACCAAGAGCCATAATATCCCGAAGAGATAGCATAGCCATGATGGAGAACGAGATCGGTGTTCCCTCTGAGAATAGCAAAGTTTCTGTCTCAGAATGTTCGACCATCGCGAAAGCTTTAGAAAAAATGCCACATATATCTTGTGTCTTCTTATGCAGAAAATATGGTGTGTGACACCACAACTGTGCTACAAAGCAAGATCAGAACTCCACCGCCTGTGGCAAACCGTAGATTTCAATGATAACATGTCCGGTAGGCAATAGTTCAATCAAAGATTAACCCAGCAACCCACCTCAGCACTACCTGACAGTATACCAGGCAGTCAGAATGGTACTCACGCCATATACCTTGCTCTAAATCTGGTCGTAAAATACTACATTACCAGTAGGTCAGCCCTTAGACCAAAGTCACCACCGACCTCTGAAATCGAACGAAAGTGCCATCTCGAACACTAACATATGAAAAGACGCCAATTTGGGATAACATCATCCCCCTTTACAATGCAAGTACTTCCAGGCCATACTAATTGACTGATCTGAACATCATATACCAACCCACCAAGCAGCTGCCATGAGTGCATACCTATTTTATGTCATTGTAACATGCAGGCATAGTGTTATCTCCACAATGCACTGCAGATAATATAGCGCCAATTCTCCGTAACTAGGTCGAAAGCTGCAATTTTCATACGTAGACACTGTATACAACACCCAGCTCATATATATGTCACTAAGCGAACACATGAAATCAAATTCACCCATCCCCTTCGACGACCAACCAGAATGACCAGCTATGAGGATTTCATCATGATCCGCTTTACTGCACGAGAAGAGTCCTGCATTCACAAGCTACTGATTAACGAGTGGTGCCTCAAGTGTTGGCAATTATGTGAATCGTTAAGGGCAAACAAACTAGTCAGACATGCGGAGAAAGTGGTGAAGATCATTGTGAGTCCGCTTCAAGTTATATATAAACTCGACCGTGTCACCATTATTAATCTGATACCCTAGACAGAAACTTTGGACTTGCAGGCGGCTTTCAAGGCTTTCAACGGATCAGAAGTATATGTGGAATGCGAAAGCAAAGAGCTCACAACCTGGCGATACCAAATCAGACAAGGTTCAGATAGTCGTCGCCGCGACATACTCAGTAGTCTCCGTCGACTTCTGCGCGTCTCTGCAGATTTACCTCGATTCCGCATTCGCAACCCCCCCGGATCAACCCTGATGTCATTGCGGATGAAATCCATTATTCGAGACGCTCTTACCCATCAATGGAGCTATGAGATGCGGAAATTCAAATGGCTCATGGCCGCCGCATCAGAGAGTGTTGATAATTGGAAGGAGACACCAAAACATACCGATTCCTATTTTCAAAGACGAGTGGTGAGTGCATGACTTCCCATAATACTGTCTGCGTACTCATTGACTATCAGAGTGACTTATTAGACATCAAATTCGCACTCTTCTCCTTTGTCGGAGAACTCCCGCCTGTGGACCTGTTCCCAGGCGAAACCGAAATATGGTTCAATACTATATACGAGATCATAACGGAACCTTCCAAACGTGCGGATACTGTACTTACGCTTAGGTCATTTGTAGTAGGCCGGCCGGCCATTCAAACACCGTCTGGGTGGTGGAATGAGAACGGCCAATGGCATCTGTGATCCGTTATGCAATGTAGTGTATTATCATAACAAGTATTACTTCAGCACCTGGAATTCGATTGTGTTAGAAATGTCATATTATACACATTAATGACTATGCATGCTCATATTATCATGTCGTACACGAATGTCCCATACGTAGCAGACAGATCAAGGCGCACATATAACACATGTCTGTGTTAGAACGATATTATCTTTCTACAATGGCCATACCAAAGTCTTCACCTTCCAAAAACAGTATACTATGGCGAAGGGAACATCCCTTAGCCTCGAAGCACGCACGGCCTCAATTGACAGCTGCAGGACCGATATGTTCACTCAAACCGCACTTTAGACCAGCGTGAGCGTAACAACCATGTGAACCCAAACCTCCAATCTCTGCCTCATGCACCCGCATCCATACTACAGCAATGCACATGTGGGACACTTTCCGCGATTGAATAGGCGCCCACCCGACTGTCGGGATCACTAAATCGGTACAGGGAGTGAACCGGTCGCATATCAAACTCTGTACATCCTACGTACCTGCCTGTACTGAGTATGTACGATACAGTTTTCCGCCAGTGTGCTTAGTAACTGCCAGGACGATCGTCCGATACTCTTTCCTCGTTTCTTCCAAAAATTCCCCATTCTAAAATAGTACGAACACTCAAATCTACCCTGACGCAGAAACCCCCACGCATAAAGGGACAACAAGTCCGAATTGTCACGTATGTTGTCATTGCGGTAAATACCTTGTCATTGTCATTCTCGTCTAGGAATCGCTCATCGCTCTTGCTCATCACGCACACTTGTTCTCCGTCATGTATACACTGTGTTCACTGTCAATTTGACTTATCAGTCATGGTCACCCAATGTCATCATGCCCACATCCCTATTTGTATCCAATAGCATATGTGCCGCATCCAATCAACTCATCAAGTGAAGAATGCCTAAATCTCGCGACGAATCTGGAACAATCTCTACCATGTCAAGCATCAGCTAGTGACTGCCCGCCTTATAAAATATACTTATCCAGCCAGGCCATTTCATTATCCATTCTCCATATCAAGTCCAATACGTAGTATCTGCTCATGAATGATTTTAAATCCGTTACCACTATCACATTGACCAAGCACGAAGACGCGTCCATTTACAAGCTCATGCTCGAAGAATGGCGCGCTACGTCTTGGCGCATGTGCACCGTTATGAAAACAAATCAGCTCAATACCCTCACAACAGACACTATAGACATTATTGTGAGTTTTATACCATACCTACTCGTTATTCCGCCTCAAACTTAGCCTCAGAAATCAACATTACAACTGCAGGGGGCATTCCGTGCTTACAATAATACAGACGTTTATATTGACTGTAGTGGCCAATCAGTCAGGCATTGCAAAGCTCTACTTCAGGAAACCAGTTGTCCCGCTCACCGTATTCTTGTATCTCGTATCTACGATATTCTACGTATATTTCCTGGACAACCTTCCGGCAATTTTTCACAGCAACGGCCCATAACAATGGTTAACCATATCAAGGCCACTATAGACTGTGCTCTGCGTAGGCAATGGTCTTTAAAAATGCGCACATTCATATGGACAATGTCTGCCCTTACCAACAGCTTAGGGCATCACAGCACAGTCCCTACATTATGGACAGACAATTATGTCAATAAAGTGATAGTAAGTCCGGCCATATTAGTCTTTAAACTGTCTAATATTCCTCCAGATGGAACTGCTCTGGACGAAACTTGCTCTCATGGCTTTTGTCAAGATATTACCACCCGTGGAATTGGTCCCATTTCAAACGAAGCAATGGTTTGACACAATAAAAGGTGTTGTTACAGACAAAAACATACGGTCCAGAGCAATGCTCAGTTTAGCCATTTTTGTCAAAAACCTACCCATAATTACAGTGACTACCGATAAAACTGTTTCCGCTCCTCAACCTTTCCCCCTTTCCTCTCCTTCCTCCTCCCCTCCTCTTGTCCATAAGACTCCCAAACAGTAATGCAATAAAATTAACCGTTGAGAAAGAGGCGAAATTTTTAAGACTCCAATATGCACTCGTGCAATCAAGACCACCTCAACGTGGCTTGCATTCACCTATACTGTTCCATTTCGACCGATCGTTCACGTCACGCATAACGGGCGCTTGTGAACTGAACGAATACACCTTTTGTCACGCATCACAGGAGGCTGTGGACAGGTTGATAAACCGTTTTTTTTTTCTACTTAAAATGCCAAAAATAGCGTCCATATAGTATTCAGAAGCTGAATATCTACTCTATATATCATGTCTCAGGCTTACGACGACGAATTGGCTCTCTCTTGACACCGTTTCCATTTTTGGGTGCAGTTAGCTTTGAGGTAGAGGATTGCGGCGGGGGGGAATGGTAGTCGTGCCCCATGTAGGGCCATTCTGGCGAGGAGTCTCCTCCATGTGATACTGTAGAAATATTTGTGAGCGGTTTAGTTGGAGATTGTGGTTATAGACTGTCGATTGGTTTCAAGGGCACCCGTAAATTGCAAGTTGAACTAATTTATTTCAACTTTTGCGGGCGCGCGCCACACAACTGCATCGGCATTCAATATTCAATATTCAGCTTGTACATATTGGGCGTATGTAGACCGCTACGGTTTGGTTTAGGCAGCGAAGCGCTATCCTCAGATCACCACCACAATGAACTTACGTTGTGAACAATTCTCTGAACAAATTTGCCGGCCGTCACGCGTCACCTTGGCCTATGAACGCATGGGGCAGTGAACAATTCGCATAACGCGCCACACCCCGTGAACGATCGGTCGAAATGGAACAGTACTCGACACGAATGGCTTAGCAGCTCTTCAATGGTGATGCGCAGGACACGTGCACAACCCAGTAAAACAAGTTATTCACCAATCTCAACGACTTTGATACACTCAGAAAATGGCACATTGGACCAGCAAAGATAAACTCACACACACTTGTTATAGTCATATCAGTATACCGCAGCAGGCACCAGGCTCACACACTCAGACCCAACTTCACACAGCTCCAAATTAGACGTCCATGATCCGCACATCTACAAATTACCTACTTCGCCTTTGTCTCCTGAGATTCCGCATGTGACAGATATTTGTCGTGTAGAAATATTGGGGCAGCTTTGCTATGACGTACTGCGAGGGCTGCTCATTAAGCAGTAGAGTTATCATGGTGTTGCTACCGTAGGTACTAAGGAGTGACATCTCTATTTTGAGTCTGTTACTTTTGCTGAACACTCTTATTTCCGTCCAGTAAGCTCCTCAGGAAATGGAGATTCCATTGTGTGTGACACATTTCTGGTGTTCCCAGAGTTAGTTATTCGGTGACTTGCCATCACAGTAAAACTACAGCAAACCGTTGAAAAAATTCTAATGCTAAATCTATATCTTCATACATTTCTCACATACGAAGCATCAGACTGCATCCCAAGAAATGAAGACAGAATCCCGATAAGTTGTATACAAGCGCTACGACTATTGATGCACGAGTAGTGTTTGGCAGGGGCACTGATGGAAAACAGGAGCAAATATTGATTGTATAACTATGTGCAAACAAGTACAAACACCGTCAGGCTAAAACCTGAGACTCAAAGAGTCCAGGCAAATAAGAGCTATTTGACGTATGCATGAGTGAACGATAGTCCAAATGAATGATATTCTAAAGCAATGTCAGTACATTAGTTCCGCTAAATGTAATACCAATGTCCTTCAAACGAGTATGCGTGCCGAAGACGTTAATTAACGTTAACCAATAAAATGAGGACTGTCCCGTAACGAGAGAGGAAGACCAAGGGAGGACGACAAACATGAAAGAGTTTTAAGAGATCGGATTAGAATTGAAAGAATGTTGATATGAAAAGAAAAATGGAGGAGAGAGAAAATAAATAAATGCTCATGATATTTATTGGTCGGGAGGAGATGCGATGATGATAATTGATGCAACATATGAGATTGAATGAGGTGAGAAGAGCTTCGTTGATGCTGGGTAGCAAAATGTCCTTAACGGATCTGTGGATGATTTCGTGGACGAACTGGAGGGACGCCTGTGGGGCCAGGGCGATACTGGGAAGAACCGTTGAATGGAAGAGAGGTCATGGTATACTGAGGCGCCTCAGAAAGACTGAAGGGAGTATTTCCAAAATGGATAGGTGCCGCCGCAGGTGGAGTGTGCACTGCGGCATGGAAGCCCCGATCGGAGAAACGGTTGTCGACGAGATTCATGCTTTCGTCCGCCATAAAACCTTTGTTTGAGCTGAAAAACTGTGGATCAGTTGCAAATGACCCAACACCCGTGCTCAAAACTGGCGCTGTGGTATTCGCTTGTGTAGTCCTTGGTTGAGCAGTCGGCGCTGTAGTGTTCATCGACGGGGTGTTCACTGGCATGTTGATCATTGGCTGACCGCCGCTCACGTACTGCGTGCCCCACAGTGTATTATGGTCCGGACCCATCGGTGGCCAAATGTCCGCAGTAGCCCTGGGCATCCTGACCGCGCCAGACAGAGTCGGATTTGTCGAATTCGTAACCGACGTAGGAACATAACTGGGCATATGTGGCTGCCTGGAAACGACTGTCGAGGGGGCCGACTCGGAGTACCACGAGTATGCTGTTTCTTGTTGAATAACTTGACCCTGTGGGTTCATACACGCCCCTTGCGCAAACCGGGTGGGCGGAGGAACAGAAGGACTAGTGGCGACTGGGGAGTGGGAATAAGATACTGGAAAACTTGTCGACGCACGCATATTAGAGTGTGCCATGACATTGGGGGACGGCTGAAACAAAAGCCCAGGCGGAAGTTCCTTGGTCGACTGTCCGGGAATGGGCTGGGGCTTCTGTATGGATTGCTGGGTCGTCACGGCAATCCCGGCTTCCCTCATACCTCTGGCCACCACTTCCGCGTACGACATTGGCTGCTGCTGGGAGCGCGGGGACGGGTATGGCCTCTTACGTGTATTCGATTCAGCCGTGGCGGGTCGTTTCAGGGCTTTACCGAATGTCATATGGCGCATCTCCGTGCGCGCCGTCTGCTCCAAGATATTACTGGAACTGCTGAGAGACGGCTGTGACTGCGAGGAGAGGCCTCTATTATCGTCCATGGAAATAGGGGTAAAGGTCAAATTTGCTGGAGACGATGCATTGTAGAGAAAAATATCCGGAGTGATGGGGGTGGATGGTCCCAAAGAACTGGTACTCAGTGTTGGAGTGTATGAAGCTGAACCTGGGGTGGAACGGTGGTCCCAAAGCGCTGAAAGCTCGTCGGCTGAGTTGTCGTTGGGAGTTGAAGCGGACGAGGGACCATGATGTGAGGGCCAAGTCAATCCGGATGTACTACCCAGCGGCTGAATGGGAGAACCAAAGGGGGGAAATGCCGGACCAGATGCATCGATTCTGCTGGTAGAAGTATTTCCCAAACTCGGCATTATGCGTGCTGGTGGACCAAGCAGATTAACACCTGGTCTTGGAGCATAAGGAGTCGTATCTGGCGCGGATGGAAACAATGACTTCTGGGGGAGCTTTCCATTGATAGTGATGGCAGGGGCCGAGAAGAATGAGGGTCCACGAAAGCGCTGGACGCGTGGTACATAGAAAGGAGTGGCTGTTATCCTGCCGTCCGGTGCCTCGGTAGCTACAGCTGGCTGTTGCAGGAACGGAGCAAATCCGCCTGGTGATAGATGCGAATCGTTCCATAACGGGGCGATGTCGGCCTCTGGGTGAGCGTTTATATTGACTAAGAATTCGCTCTGACCAGGATACGGCGACGTTGAGGTAGACGGAACTCGCTCGCTCTCCTTCCGGGCTTTCCACTTCTTCGACGCGCTTACAGCCTTCGTAATCCTGCCCAACGACTTCGAGCCTATCTCCGTCGTCTCCCAAGGTATATTTGGGCTTAGATAAAGGTTTAGTATATTGCAACAGATCATCTATGGAATGGAAGAGTGCTCACTGATTCTTTCTGTGGTGGGTACGCAGGCCTGTTTTCTGTTTGAACGTGTTGCTGACCTGACAGTACGGGCAGGTAAATCTTTGTATCCAATGTCAGATCATCGCCGCGGTATCGATTTCACACAAATTCATACTGACGGTTGATAGTTGGGGTTGTGCTGATGGAGCATATGTCGATCCACATCACCTTTGCGAGTGAACCGTCGATCTTTGTCTGCACAGTCAGAATGCGGGCATCGATGAGTGCCGGGTACTCCGTTTGCCTATGCCGTCAAAGCGTGTTCAGATATTAAGCCCAAACCAAAATTCTAGTACTCACTGTTGTTTTGGTCATCCCCAACTTCTATTTCCAACTGCACCGCCGATGACCTTCTGATGTCGTGTGTTTGATTCCTCTAATGAAACGGAAGTTGGATATGGTAGACTCGGAGGTTCAGTGGCGAGAGACGGAGGGAATAAATACAATGTGAGGGGAATCATCGAATGCCACCTCGATTGGTTTTAAAGCTTTGGAAAGTCTACCAATCCGCCTAGTATGAGATGTTAGTTTTTGCCTCTTTTGTCATTAGATATTCGAAGGGACATACTTCTTGCCGTGTAAGGATAAGACTTTGCCCATATGCGATTAGCCTCGTGCGTAGAACAAAGATACATGGTAGTGACGTCGAGTGAATGATGTTCGTGTCCTGGAGACCAGAAGTACAAAGGCAAAAATACAAAGGATGCCGAAAAGGCGATTCGTATGCCAGTTTAGGTAGATTTTCCTATTGATTAACCGATGGATGGTGGTGAGAACACGAAGCTATATTACACCGAACATACCACCCGGATGAAATTTCACTGTATGTGTCGCAAGAGATCGAGACGATCCCACTTGGCAAACTCTGTGGTCATTCCTTACCTCTTCCGCCTTCCGAGTCGCAAAATCCCCCATGACTTGGGTTCCGCAAAAGGTTTCGACAGTCTCACTTGTGTACTTTTGTATCTAGTTGCAGTTCGCTTGTGTCGACGAAAAAGGCCTCGTGCCTTGCAGCTGCAATGGGTGAGGTTCAGTGACCATCAGATCTTTGCTGGCAGCGATGAGCAGAAAACAAGGATCGGCTAATTCCGAATGTTCCCACGAGTGAAGAACCATCAATGCATCACATCGGCTGCTTTGTCTTCGTCGCAATTTCGTCGTGCTGAAAGTTTGAGACGTAAAAACAATTGTTTGTCAAATGCAAGCGAAACTTTACAGTGCTCGACGTGATGGTCGTTTCCGTTTCAAAGAAACAGCGCGGTCGCGATGGTAAAAGCACTAACATATATATGAAAATTTTCCCGACCGCACCCAACACGTACACATTCCATCGGAGCCTAACAAGTGTGATTGCAGCGCTAACTTCTATTAGACTGAAACTGTGATGTGTTCATAGATTCCCCATTAAGTGACTTTATTCCGAAACGTCAAAGTCTTCTTAAATCCCGCACAGTTTTTCTCGTGTCTCTTAATTGACCGTATCGAGCGATGGCTGTTGCATTTACCACATTTCACCGAAATGTTCATGTGGCAGGCGTAGTGATCTGTTCTCAGACGACGCCACATCATCATAACGTCAGTCAATGTTTATAGATATACTGGGCACGCGCTGGAAGGAAGACAGACAGACTCACTTCGCAGGCTCTGTGCGGTTGTCATACTTCTCCGGCAGGACGTGACGATGCAAGTGTACATCGTTCGCGGCCCCTGTTCGGCCTCGCCTTCACCTCTATCAGCAAATAATGATGCGCCATATGCTAACTGGCGCTTGAATTCAGGATTATCGTCCGATAGGCTTTTGCAGAATGCATCCAAAATCTCTTGTGCATTGCACTCTTTCCCGGGGTGCCTCCCGGCAAGAATGAGGAGCTCCCCTATTGTATTATGAGAGATACCTGGAGATTGCGGATTGGTTATGGAGGTGGATTGGCGCACTCCAAAGGATTCAAAGGATGGTGATGGAGGTTGTTCGGATGCCGTAGATGTTTTGAGTAATGGAATAGGGGATGCGGGTTTTGGCGGACTGTCGTTCTTCCGCGAAATTTTTGACGGTTTAGAGTGTTCAGCACCTAACGATATTGGGCGTTTGGACGGTATAGAGCTAGATGCAGCCGTACTGGGCAGTGGCAGGGGTGAAGGCGGAGTTGAAGACAATAAATTGGTTAAGATATCCCCTGGCCACTCATCTGGCATTCTAGTGCTTTGATGAGCCATGGGGTGGGACGGTGGAAAGCATAATGCTTCATTTAAGAATTTGGATAGTGAGAAAACTCCTCCCTGAATCTCTTCAGATGGGCGCACATCAGGGGGCATGAGAGGCGGGGACGAGGGACGGATAGATGAGGAAACGCAAAGGAGACGTGTCAAACGAGCAGTCCCTGCCAAAGCGCAATCTGGAATTCCCACGATTTCGGTATCAATTAGATTTGCGCTTCACCTCTTCACTGGAACCTCCATGTTGATATCAGGTTGTCTTTCGGGTCAGAGTGCATCGTACTTGGGAAGAAATTTTTGGAAAGCCGTTCTCAAGGCGTAATCGGGAAGCGAAACCTCGTCTACGTTCGAATTTTGGTCCATCTCTGCGCCAACCAGGAGCGCTCAGGAGATTATCGATGATATATTGTCCGCCAAAGATGATTCTGCACTTATGGCACTCAGTCATTCTTTTTTCTGATTATTACATCCCAGGATGCAAGCCCAGTCTCCTCCATCAAGCGGCGGAGTCTGTCTGATCTGATTTAGTTCGCGCTAAAGGAGTGATAAACCCCATTCCTCCCGAGTCCCAGTCATCCATTGGCACGAACTTCCTTCGACAACTTGAACAACCCCTTTGCATGATTCTGCCAACAAAAAAATGCGTATGTACTACGTATCTGCTGTCAGCAACAGAGTGACTCGAACGAGATATATACTATCTTTCGCGATGGTTTCAGATGAGAGGTATATGACACCAGTGTGCTCAAGATCCCGGAGCTCTTTGCGAGGCTAGAAGTAAACCCTGGCCAAAACCGAGCGATAGAGCACACACGCTGTACCCATATATTTCCCGAATCAACGAACTTTGGGGTCAGCGCGGAATCGACATCGCCGAAAGCCACTTCTGCAGCTTCAATACGAGCAGTGATGGGTCGATTTGGCCGCAAAAACGTGCCTATTGAGCTAAACGATGGACTCATCCACCGATTGGAAAACACTTTGTCGTTGGCACCTGTCATACAATCCTCCTTCAACGAATTGTCCATTTGGTTCAAAGCAACTGTGAGCTCC
The DNA here is from genome assembly GCA_013368295.1 of Psilocybe cf. subviscida. NCBI lineage: Eukaryota > Fungi > Basidiomycota > Agaricomycetes > Agaricales > Agrocybaceae > Psilocybe > Psilocybe cf. subviscida. Next base: position 182,845 of record JAACJJ010000062.1, on the reverse strand, counting down.
TGTTAAACGTCCCGACTGATGCTCATATTGCTTAAAGATCGACCAAATACGTACACAATCGACGCAATATCGCCCTATCTAAGAAACACGTTGTCGCAGGGAGATGACATTCACAACGCCGGACCCCGTGCTTCCGACCCCCGGATATCTCGCTCTTCATGCTGCTTGCGCGCAAGTGGAAGGCGCTGCTGAATATCTTGACAAATTTTATCAAGATAAGAACGAAAAGAGAGCTCTCGATCTCGAAGGCGGCTCTGCCCTGTTGATAAAGGACGCTCTCTGCGTTTTGCGAGCATGAGCCTGTTGGCTGGTTGATCTGCCTCCCTGCCACACCGAGTATGTACTGACGATGTTCTTTTGGTGAGTTCGGATACACGGGTACAAGTTGACTCTTAAGCTTTGCAGGCTTTGTCTCACTGATTATTTGGATCTCTGACAGCTCCCTTGTGCGATGGGAATCAATGACGGATTTAGCAAATGAACTTCCTGATTTGGGGCTATTTATATATATCAGACTATCGATGTACAGTAAGTATTGTTATATTTTGTATAAACGATGTTATATCATGATTTCGGGGTGCATGCTCTGGAAAACAGGCATCCATTGAGGCGCCTTTCTGGTGCGCAGAGACATGCGAGTTGGCTGGGGAGGAGGGGCAGTTTGCTTACCCTTTTTGGCACTTGTTTTGGACTGCATGGCGGGCTCGGCGGGGTTTGAGTCTGCAGCAGCCACCTTGGGTATGCTCATAGCGGGGGTCTCCGCGACGGCGGGCTCATTATTGGTGGCACTAACAGGCGTAAGAGTCGGCTGGGTCGGAGCGGCTCGCCTGCCTTTTTTGCCGCTTGACTTGGGCTGTACAACAGGTTCGGCGGGAGTAAGTCCTGTAGCTTCACTGAGCGCATGGGTAGTGACGACTTCATTGTGGGAGGAAGCATCATTTGCGCCAATCCGGGCAGGCGGGACATCTTCTTTCTCCTGCGCTTCTTTTAACGCGCTTAGTCGCTCCGCCGCAGGAGCAACCTCCGCCACCAAACAGATCTCGCCGTAGGCTGTCGCAGCTTGCGCCTCATTTCTATACGCGATGATCGATGAAGGTCGACTGGAACTGATTTGCTTTCGCAAACGGTTTGACCCAGTCGACCCGTGCGACCCGCCGCTTGAATCTGGTCATAGCCCACTCATCGTCCGAGTGATTCTTCACTGCCTCCTGTGTGTCGAGTACTTTCACCGCGGACTCCCAGTTGTATAGGTACCCCACATACCCGTCCCGGTTATCCCCGATGTCGACCTGCCCGGGACCAAGCTTCGCAAAATTCTCCATCAAGACACGGCGCTCAACGTGTTGGCGGTTGCTCGACCAGTAGCTACGGACGCGCCCGCGATACAAAGCTCTCAAACTCGTGTTGAGACACAACTCTTCGCAGACGTGCTTGATGACAGCGTCGCTACCCTTCAGACGAACTTCCGAGAGATTGGTCGACTTTGGGTCGATGGAATACATGTGCGTCAGCCCGAAGCCCATGAGAACTCCATCCGGCATGTACTTGGGATCAGCGAGGGTGGAGGCGAGAAGGGCCTTCGCTTACTCTTTGAACGGATGGTCGACGACGGTGGGTGTAGTTGTGTCGTCTTGTTTCGTGGCCCAATATAAGTTGTACAGTTATGGACCGGTCCTTGAGACAAGCATCAGTCCTTGAGACAAACTCAAATATCTCGGTCATTTGGCCTTCAATCTCTTAGGTCTCTTTTGAATATTATTATAATAGAATCCCTCTACAATTATGCGCCTTTAATCAAGGTCTTTCTATTCTAGGTGAATTACAGTTTATCAAACACCGAGCAAAAAATGAGTTTTTGACAAAGAATGTGATGAAGATTGTGTCTGGGTGGCTCAATTTCTACGGCGCTTCACCCGATATCTATTTGATATATATAGAACTTAAATAACGCCTCAAATTAGCACTGCAGAACCAGGATGTGCAAATATTTTGTAGTCCTTTTTGAAGTCAGTGCGATGTTGGTCACATCACTCGCTTACCATATTTGGATTCGGCTATGAATGATCTCGGCAAGATTGTGAAGACATTGGCTGTGAGAAGAAGCATCGATGATGCCGTGTGTCATGCCGGCAAGGTGCCGATGGGAATGTTTTGTTTTTGTGACTGTCTTAAGGAGTGGTGAATGTGACGATAAGAGAATTTTGGAAAGATTAGCTTGGATAGCAGCCAGTTCTTCATAGAAAAGCTTCAAACGTCGCAGATACATAGATTCGACATATCTTAACATTATTATGAGCTTTTTACGGCAAAGAAATACATAGTATAGCCACAATATAGGCATTTCAAAAATGTTGTCTCAAGGACCGGTCCATAACTGTAGGTGAGGGTAACACGATAGCCTGAAGTGACAGGGAGTACCTCATGCTCGACGTCGGAAAAGAATGCGGTGAAAGCAACGCGCGGCTCGGAGGCAACAAGGTCTGAAGAGTCGAAGGACCATTGTTGGTCCCCTTGGCGAAACTTCAGAGAGCCACCTTCATGCTTGGTCGGGAAGACAATAACCAAAGATCCGAACATGGCATCGCTGCGAGGCGTGTCGACATGAGGTTTGAAGAATGACCCAGGGCCTGCGGCTCGCGTTAGTGTGATGTTTCATTGTGAAGAGCAAAATAGGTATCCACCATAGACATTCAGTTTATACAATTCCGCCCTGATATCATTGGCTTGGTGGTTTTCCTTCAGGAGAGACGAGACGACGGTATCGAGAATGCCAGAAGTATAGATCGAAAACTGGGCAGAGAAGTTCGAACTATCCATTTTTCCCGCCTTGCGGTATTCCTCGTCCAGTACGTCTTCATGGTCACGGCCGAACGACGCGGGCTCGCATGCGTCAGAAAGAGCGGCCAGTTGATTGTCATCCGTATTCAGAAAATCGATGAAACCACTAAAGTCCAAACGTTCGGGGTGGAGTTATGGATTGTCGTACGTACGAGGAAAACTTATGAGACCCACGAAGAGCTGTTCTTGGTTCGATAAATCAAACTCGAGCAGTTACCTTCCAGCGGCACGACGCCGCTGCAGTACACGTGATCCTCGATCAAACAAAAGGCCTTTCGAAGAGCCTCGAAGCCTGCGGTTGGCGCCATGTCTTAGGACTGCAGCTGAGTTAAGACAACTCTTTACGGGGAGTGGCACAAGTTATAGAGGAACGCCAATGACAGATGGCCCGCAAACGGAAATTAATTTACCGTGAGAGGGGCCCGGAAATTTGATATTTGACTCGAGTCAGAGATGGAGCGAACACGCGAGCACAGTGACTACTGAGTTCCATTGTTCCCTTGAACTCTGAAGGTACCGATGTATGTTGTTGAACGTGATTAATTTATTAGATATGTTTCCTGATAGATGAGCAAGAGGCGCAAAGTACTGCACAGAACAATTTTGGCTGTCATAATTTTATTCTGCAATCCAAACGGAAGCAATCATGCAGACTTGGGGAGCGGGATTCCAGCATACTCATCATAGCCGAGCGCGAGGTTGAGGTTCTGCGGCACGCGTGAGCACGAGGCGACATAGTAATTGCAGCAATAACATACCTGGAGGCACTGAGTTGCGGCACCCTTGAGCAGGTTATCAAGACCGCCAGTGATGACGACCCGGTCACCGTCCACGCTCATCTGGAACCCACCCACAGCCCACCCATGCTGGTTCTCCACATCCTTCAGCTCAACAACACCTTTCTGGATGCGCACGAGCGTCTCGCCCGCGTAGCGTTCTTCAAACAGCGCCAACACCTCCTTCGCACTCATCTTGTGCTTGAGCGGAACAGATATCGTGGAAAGGATGCCGCTGAACCAGGGCGCGACACTAGGGATGAACGCAACGCGCACGGGCGTGCCGTCGACCGCGAGCGTCGACAGGTGGTGGCCCGCTTCGCGCTCGTGGATGTGACCCGTCAACGCGTATGCCTTGATGGCGCCTTGCAGGCTCTCAGCAGACACTTTCGGCTTGGTGACGAGCTTGCCGGAGGCGTCCTTTTCCATGATGGTACCCGCGCCGCTGTAGCCGGACACGCCGAAGACGGTGGGAAGATGGCCGGGCTTCAGGTGGTTCACGAGTGGTGCAAGGAGCATCTGCGACGAGGTGGCATAGCAGCCCGGGTTCGAGATGCGCTTCGCGGCGCGCACCGAGTCGCGGCCATACAGTTCTACAAAATCCATCGAGCGAGAGTGATAATTTGATTTGATTGAAATTCCCGACATGTAAAAAAAGCAAAGAAAGTAACATTTAATCCAACATTTCGAAGTCCATTATACAGCAACAGGAGTCTTACCGGGAAGACCATACGTCCATCCCTGCTCGAACCTGTAATCCGCACCGAGATCAATCACAACGCTCGAGTTCTCCTTGCCACGGGCCTCAGCGCCACGGTCGACGGCATCAACAAAAGGCTTGCAGACACCGTTGGGCAGAGCCATCACCCACGCATCAACAGCACCCTCCTTCTCCATGTTCTCCACATCCTCGGCAGACAAGTTGGAGTAGGTCAGAGGCTCCTTGGTGTAACCCTCCAGAGAGCTACCAGCGAGCTGACGGGAGGAGACGTGGCTCAGGTTAAGATAGGGGTGGCCAGAGAGGAGGGTGGTGAGTCCCTGACCGGTATATCCACGTGCACCGATAAGTCCAAGGCGCTTGACCTCGGTGGAGACAGGGGCGGCGGTAGCATAGCCGCGCGACGATCCGGGGATGCTGTTCAAGGGGCGGCGAGCCATGGTCGAGAACGCACGAGAGCCAGAGGGGGCACCGGCGCCAGCAGCACGGTGAGGCGGAGCGGAGGGACCGACAGGGAGGTACGACCTGTCAATGCGGCCCTTGGTCTCGAATTCCTTCACGACGCGCTCAACCTCGGCGACGTCCTGGATACCGTACCAGAAGAGGCTCTTGCCTGCCCGCGTGAAGCTTCCGTCAGCGCGCTCAAAGTGCCAGCCGCGGTTCTCGTCGTCAGCTTGGGCAGTCCAGAACAGCTTGCGGTGGTCCTTCTTGATGGCGTTGAAGACATTGTCGACCACGTTGTTCAGCATTCCCTGGCGGGAAGGCAGGAGCTTGGTCATGACGGGGATCTCTCCTTCGGGGTGCGAGACTACGGCGACGACGTCCAGGGGCTCGTCTCCATAGACGGTATAGGGCGTCTTCTTGAGATCATTGAGAACACCGGTGACACTCTGGAATCCGGCGAGGACCTCGGAGTCACGGTCGTGAACAACTTGGCGGAAACGGTCAGCACCGATTCCATCAATGGAGCCGTGCTTGAAGAGCTTGTAACCGCGACGGATGAGGGTGCCGGCACCGCTATCCGTGAAAAGCTCCTTCTGCAGGGAAGAAGCAGAGATCACGGCCACGGAGGAGGAGCGAGGAAGGTGATCGAGGAGCTCCTTGAACTCACGGAGCTTGAGCTTGGTTCCATACTTGACCCATGGCTCCTTCATGAGGCCATCGTATTCCTGGAAATGAGGTGTCAGAATCGAAATTCGGTAAACGAGGCAAGCCTACTAACCTCGTCGAGGTTGATGACATCAAGCTTCTCGCCAGTCACACCATGGAACATGCCACCCTTGTCGTTCAGGAAGACAATCTTCATCGGCTCAAGCTCCTTCGCAAGCTCTCCCGCAGCGATGTCGGCGTTGACATTCAGGATCTGGCCGTCGGCAGACTCTGCGAGACTGGTGAGGATGGGCAGTGCGCCAGCGCGTATGGAGGCCTCAATAGGACGCTTGTCGACCTTCGTAATTTTGCCAACGAGGCCGTACTTCTCCTTGTCGAGGTAGTCGGCACTGAAGACGCCGGAGGTGATGGGGCGGGCACGCGTGCCGAGTTTTTCCAAAGCATTGACAAGCTTGAGGTTCTCCTCCATGAACACCCGACGGGCGACCTGAAGGGTCTTGGCATCTTCAAAGCCGATTAGCAGTAAAACAGTGAATTATTTGGGGGCGATAGAACGCACTGGTGACGCGAATACCGTCAATGTAATCAGGGACGACGCCCTCGCGGTCCATGATGTCGTTCATTTGGGGTCCAGCACCATGGAGGACGACCGGATAAAGACCGACACGGTACAGGAAGCTCAAACTGAGAGCCAGTTCATCCAGTTCCGCGAGTACGGCGCCTCCGACTTTGATAACCGCAAACTTGGCAGGCTCCGAGGGGTGGGATGAGGAGGAGAAGATTCGGAGATGGCGTTCGACTTCGCGCTTGGTTCCAATAGAGTAGAGAAGGCGGGTGATAGTATCCTACGCCATACAGAACGTCAGATTGCACCCCCAATGCTAAAGAACGTAGAGATTACCCGGTCGGTCTGGGCAACAGACTGGATGCCGCGAACCTGGACTCGTCGGACGATGTTTACTCCTGCCTGGCGTTGGCCAGCGACGACAACAGCGCGTTGAACGCCCTTGCGGGTGAGACGAGCGGCAGTTGAGACGGCCAGCATAGTGGGGATGGTGGTGGTGCGAAAGCAAGTGGATCGCAAGACTTGGCTTGTATTTGATTTTTTTCCTTATGCCGTGACTCAATTGATTCCGATGCCGACTACACCCTCTGCTTTAATCGGACATCATGTATAGCCTTTTACGCCGTTGGACAGCACCCAGGTTGAGCAATATTTGCACTTGGACTCCACGTCGAGCTTTGTGTGACCGGTCAGCAGGGCACCGTGCTGGCGGAGGCAGAGAACTTTTAATACACGAGTCAAACATACCGTTCAGAGCATGATAAGAATACGTGGATAGCTTCATTCTAGGTTTCGTTTCGAAGGTTCGATTGAGGTTGATTGGTATAAACGGTCAACGAGTCTCATACCCAGGGAAGAAAGAGGAGAATATGGACTGAGAGAGGGTGTTGCAGAAGAAACAAGGACAATGATCACAACACGCAATTGATTAAATTAGACCAAGACCACCAACCCCTGCACATGCGTTTAATGCATGTATACATTCGATGAATCCTCTGGAGGCCATGGATATTCAGTACAAAAAAATCGAGAGCCCAATCTGCTTCGAACGAGCTGGGAGAGTACTGAACAAGAGTATCAGCCAACGCCAAGTCATCAGGAAATAGGCGCCCATATGCACTCAATGCCGTCCCGAGTGGACTCGTTCCGCCTTCATCGTGGATTTCATTATTGATAATAATGGGGAATCCTGTGGATATTTTTGGTTCATTGAAATCTTAATAGAAAGGCTAGGCAGTTGATCCTTACCTGTTTTTCGCGCCTCTTCAACCAAAAATTCCGGGTCTTGGTTTGGGCCATGATAACCAGGAACATATAATACTCCAAATTTTTTAACCAGTGTCGTTGCATGATCCCGAGAAAGAATTTGATCCTCATCCTACATAATATCCTTGAATCTCAGCTTCTGATCAAAATGGCTGCGTGTCGCATAACTCACCTCTTCGACTCCGTGCTCACGTACACACACCTATGTTGCGTGGGCGTCCGACAGGGTAACCTCCTTCAAGGCTGTCGACAGCTGATCGGGTTGAGGCTTTATAACGTCCATAATTTCATCCGCTCCATGAACCTGCCAGACAATGAAAGACGGTGGTTAGCTTGAGTCGCTGATAAAACGAGCCACACAAACCGAGGCAAACCACTCATCACATAGAATATCTGCAGCTGAAGGCCTCGCCGCGGCGTCGAGGACAAATATCCTTCTAAGAAGGCGTATCAGAGTATCACAATCTGCGTCACTCTCACAGTGCTTCCGAAGCTGACTCCGAGCCCTGCTCCACCAAGTGTCTGTATTTGTGTCTGGTTGTGACTTGAAAACAGATTGGTCCCAGTGAATCGGCGGGTCACCAGCAATATGAGTAATATCTGAGAGCGCGAGTCCTCGAGGGAACATGGGTCGTCCGCCTGAAACGATCTGAAAAATCTACGCAGGTTCATATCGAAATCGCAGTAACGAAAGCGTCAGGCTCACCACTGTCCCCAGTGCCCAGATATCTGTGGGGCGCTCGATTAGCGGGTCTTCGTCCCCATCGACCTCAGTCGCATAAACAAGCTCCGGCGAGCGAGAGATGCGGATGCAACATAACTCTTTTGTGGAATCGTTTTCCTTGCGAACTATAAAATAGTGAGGCAAGCCCCATAGCATCGATTTCTTGATTGAGAAATTAAAACTCACCACTTCCAAAATCAAATAGCTTAGCATGAAGTTTCGAGGCGCCTTTACCACCGTTTTTGTAAATTGACTTCAGTGTGCTGCACGGCACGGTAATATACGTCGGCACGGATGTGGTTGACTTGCCCATCTCGGTCATAAAAATAGGAATAACAACGGGGTTCTCCAGTTCGCAAGTGAGTTTGGAGATTTTCATGGTCTGTATCTGCGGTAGAGTTACTCCCACATTCCGTAAGTGGAGATCTATGCCAACATAAGTATGTGGCCAGAAACGAAAGCTATTGCGCACCTCCGTGGACTAGTCCCGCCTCGTGCAACTGTTCAACCGCTTTGACAATTTCCCAGACAAGGCGTTTCGTTGTCTGGACAGGGCGCGGTACACTGAGGAGGTCGACGAAGGACATTAGAGCTTCGGTCACAATTACATGGTGCTGGCCATTAGGACCGGCCAGTTCGAACGAGTCAAACACAGGGACGATATGGGACGAAGGCACTGATCGAAGGAGGTCGGCTTCGTTGGCTGATTCGCCGTCCGCTGTCGAAACTTTCACAGCAACATAAGTTGGCGTTGTGTCCGACCTGTTGTGATCAGCTAGCCAGACGGTTGAATATGTTCCATGACCGAGTTTGTGAAGTATCCGGTAAGATGATGTGTCCGTAGGGGATCGAATGACATCCCCGAGAATTATGGGATGATAACCCCCTGGCTTGTAGTGACGAAGGTCCTCAACTTGAACGTCCACATCCAGCACATCGGGGGTGTACACAAAATCGTCCATCAGGCTTTCCACTGGGAGAATTTTTTTAGTGTGGCGTTTGGATAATATCTATTATGTACCCGTCAACTCAAGTCGTCATGTTGGTATCCGCAGATGTTGTGGTGAGGTCCACTGAGAGAGATATGTTGTGGTATGTGGTTGTTGTTTGTGATCAAGACGAGTCGACAAGCTAAATTGGAACGGAGCCTGGCACGTGTGACAGTCGCGCAGGCGCGACGCCATGCCCCTATCTGAATGAACTCCAGGGAAAGTAGCGCACACATACATATATCGGCCTTATACGTGCCGCCCGCGTTATTTATATTGCCCCATGCCTTAAGAGACTGCTTCCACTGGCATAGTTAACTCACAGTTTAGCCCGCTGGTCCTAATCATAGTCTGTCTCTACTGCCTGGACATCAATTTTCCGTTGACACATCCACCCAGCCCGAGGTCCACCAGGATTGCGGGCATACGGATTCTCCAGGGCATCCGTTTGTGGCCTTCTGTGGGTCCATTCAATGACCAGTGGTTGATGTTTTTTGAGTTTCTTCAGCCATGACGTGAGATTAAAAAAATAGACGAGTGTGGGCGCAGAAGGTATATAGTGTGAGAAAAGTAGTAAGATGTGAGCAAAGATGTGAATTCGATATTAGTTAGGTCCTCTCGGGGCCAATAGCGCTGTGGTTTTGGAAACAGGCCATATGCATATTTACTGACTACGACTACAGAATATTCTTGAATATACTAAGGAGAAATTTAGGCGGCAGCGCGATGGCCGACTATCACTGAGCGCGTAAACGTGCACCTCCAACATGTAGCATCCGTTCGACCAGGCTACGCCTCGTGAATCTATCGGACAATGTAATACGGTAGTTAGCATGAGTTACTGATCAAAGGACCCACACAAACCGATGTAAACCACTCATCACATAAAATCTCAGCAGCGGAGGGCCTCGCCGCGGCGTCGAGAACAAATATCCTTCTGAGAAGGCGTATCAGACGATCACAGTCTACGTCACTCTCACAACGCTCCCGTAAGTGACTCCGAGCGCTGCTCCACCAAGTGTCTGTGTTCGTGTCTGGTTTAGACTTGACAACAGATTGGTCCCAATGAAGTGGCGGATCACCAGCAATGGCGGTAATTTTTGATAGTACAACGCCATCAGGAAACATGGGCTCTCCGCCTGAAACAATCTGAAAAATCTGTGCAGGTTCATATCAAAACCGCGGTGAAGAAAGCGTCAGGCTCACCAATGTCCCTAGGGCCCAGATATCCGAAGGACGTTCGGATAACGGATTCCTGCGTTCGACTTTAGTCGCATAAACAAGTTCTGGCGAGCGAGATATGCAGATGCAACGTAACGCCTTTGTGGAATCATTCTCCTTGCGCACTATTCCATGCAATAATGTTTCAGCCGCCATATTGATTGCTTGGTCGAAAACTCACCACTACCAAAATCGAATAGCTTAGCATGAAATGTCAAGTCGTCTGCATCACCTTTTGGGTAAAGGTATTTCAACCCGGTGGAGGGCGCAGTAATATACGTCGGCACGGATGTGTTTGACATGGTCATGTCTCTCAGAATAACGGGGGTCATAACCGGGTCCTCTAGTGCGCAAGTGAGCTTGGTGATTCTCATGGTCTGTATCTGTGGTAGAGTTACTCCCACATTCCGTAAATGGAGATCTGTACCAACATAAGTATGTGGCCAGAAACAAAAGCTATTGCGCACCTCCGTGGATGAGTCCCGCTTCGTGCAGCTGTTCCACCGCTTTGGTAATTTCCCAGACAAGGCGTTTCATGGCCCTGACCGGGCGCGGTATGTTGAGGAAGTCGACGAAAGAGCATAGGACCTCAGTCACGACCACATGGTGCCGGCCATTAGGACCGTCCAATTCGAAGGAGTCAAATACAGGAATGATATGTGGAGATGGCACCGATTGCAGGAGTTCGGCTTCTTTGGCTGATTCATTGTCCGCTATGGAAACCTTTACAGCAACATAAGTTGGCGTTGTATCCGACCTGTTGTGGTCAGCTATCCAAACGGTTGAAAACGCTCCATAACCGAGTTTGTGAAGTATCCGGTAGGATGATGCGCCTGAAGGGGAACGAATAACGTTCCCGAGAATTATGGGATGATAACCCCCTGGCTCGTAGAAACAAAGATCCTCAACGTCCACAACAAGTTCATCGGGGGTGTACACAAAATCGCGGTTCATCAGCCTTCCAGGAGTATAAGTGTCGTGGGGTGCCATGGTTGTTTGTGGTGACTGGTAGCAAATTGGTGGGGGGATTTCCGTCTGCCAACTTTTTTTGTTACGTAAGGCAGTGGAGCGGACGACGGTTCAACCGGCGCGTCGCGTGCGCGACTGGGCTAACCCACTCGCGAAAGAGTGAACAAGTTTCAGACGCAAATGCTTATAGGTGATTATGGTGAGACCTGTTTGGTGCCGGAGGTTTCCCCCGTAGCTGATCGCTTGCGCGCCTTGAAGGAAAAGGAGAAGGCGTCGCTCCGCCCCAACCGACACGCATGTCTCTGCAAATCAACAAGGCGCCTCAGTAGTCGTCTGTCGTTTACAAGTCCAAGACATCTGGACATTATATGCCAAGAGCATAATATAGAACTACTTATTCAAGGACCAACGACAAAGTGCACGCTCATACGCGCAAACGACACCCAAAACAGGAAATTCATTTGCTAAATTGGTGATTGATGCGCTTTGTGGTAGTAACTCATCAGACAAATGATTTGTCTGTCCAAGTAGCAAAGTCGGAACCTAAGAAGAATGGTCTTAATATTACGATGAAGGTGATTGAGACGGTTCTTTTGCGCACCCAAAATATCGGAAATAGTGTATCCGGCGGTGGAGGTCAACTTCTTGGCGAAGCTCGCGCGAGTGCCTGATGCGCCTGAACCTAGAAATATAAGTAATCAGCAAACCGAGACAATGAACTAGGAGTAAGCCAGCTCCGTACCAGTGTTTCCAAACTCGCCAAAAAGGACGTGGTCAGTATTGGGCGTAGCAGTGGACCAAATGGACCAGCCGGCAGGATTGATATGGGAACCGAGGTTAGAGTTGGTGAAGACGACACTGTTAAAAAGGTCAACATGGGGCCTCTTGGTTGAAAAACACGAAGAGATTACCGAGCAGTATCTGTATTCGAGTAAGGATTTGTTAGATATCGTCAATTATTTCCGGATTGCATAAATACTAACTCGTCCATGGGCGGCCAAGGAATACATTTCCTGGAGAATAACCACATTAGTCGTACGACTTGCGGGGGCTAATGGGTAGCTAAATGCTCACCACTCGTTCCCGATGCAGCACCTGAAGAAAGAACTACGTTCGATTTGTTTATGACAACTGAAAATTGTTGGATAAATGTCCGAATTTGAATAAGGTGAGGTTCACTTACAAATACCGTCCGTGGAGCTATTTGGCCCATCAGCAGTGATAGAACCCTTACTCGTCGAGGATATCGTAACGCCTTGGAAGAACGCATGCGCATGCTATACCATAAAACGTCAGAAGGTGCGCACTTCGCGCAGCTTGTTCGGGTGGGCTCACTTGTCCAAAGATAAAGTCGACAGCCTACGTTCATGCCAGTCAGTTATCCTTCTTTGAAGTTCGAGATAAAGAACATACGCCTTCAATGAAGCAGTTGGCGCTGCTTGCGAGTTAGCATAATCGATTGTTACAGCGACAAAGATACTGACTAGAACTGGACGCCAGTCTCTGCTAGAAGAGTATCCTGTCGAAACGCCGTTCAGATGTCAACACGGAGCGAGTCCAGCAATTTATCCGAAGCTGACATGCCTGGAACCCAGTGAAAGAGACACCGTAGTAGCCTTGCTTCGATCCGTTGGCACTGACCGCGAGTGCTTGAGATCCTTGACCGAACTTATAGAAAGAAAGCGCGTTTGAATAGCGAATAAGGCGGGAAGGACGGTGCCACTTACGGTGTTCTTCAGGTTGACGTTGTACAAGTTAAAATTGGCCTTGTTGACTTGAAGGGTCTGCGGTTCACTTTCCATCAGTACACTGGTGATTTTGTATTTGATGCAGGCACTCACCGCAGAGGTAGGGTCAGATCCAGACTGGGCGGCCGACAAGGAGTGGGTAAGGGTAACAGTGTTCTTTGTGTAGGTTGTTGTGTCCGTGGTGGAACCGAAGATCTACAAACACGAAGCCGTACGATATGAGCAGTAGCAGTATAAGTAACCACTGAGCGCAACATACAGTCAATGGCCCCGAGCGAGTGATAATGACTTGTTCACTGTATGTGCCTGCCAAAGTTCGAGCATCAGTCAATATATAGGTGCCTTAAGCCATATTCGGGGCGGCTTACCAGGGAAGATGAAGATCGTTCTGCTTGAACTATCGTTTGGCAATGAATTGACTGCAGCCTGGATGCTAGTAAACTCCCCGGAGCCAGGGTTGCTCGGACGAACAACCACTGCGCCAGACGGGGGCGACGTGCGCGAGCCACGCCTCTCCAGCACGGGAGTGGCAGCGGCCAGCAAACCAAGCGCCAATACACCGACAGCTTTCAAGTAGAGCTTGGAGAGAAAGAGCATTTTGTGGTGCGTTTCCTGATTCTGACCCGGAGGACTGGAGGATGCAAGTTATAGACCACTAGCAGCCATCAGGTGATGGGCAGCGGAAGAAACGAGGAGAATATCGCGGGAGGACATTCGAATTCACGGCCCGCGGACCATAAAATATGACAACTAGAGTGGAACGAGAGGCTTTGGACATGGGGTTGGTGTTAGAAGTATGGCATAGCGGATGCGATTTCACTGAGGGTATGAGATGATGCAGGTTCCGTTCCTTTCCAACCAGCCCGCTCGCAAAACGCCGGGCGAACGGGTCCCTGTTTATGAGCCTAAAAGCGACCGATGTTATGTACCAGGCTCTAAGTTAATGCGGACTGTTGAACTGAGCCCTGGAAGTTAGAACGTGCCACTAACCCAAAACACGGAGGAAAGGCGCACTGATAGAAGCAGGAGATGGGAGTTCCCCGCAGCAGATTTGGCGGCACATGCCTGTCATAGAACGAGGCTTGACATTTCGGTGTAAAAATATCGCTTCTTCAGGTCGGGTGGTATTGTGTATTCATTCAAATTGCGCAAAAACATGACCCTTCGCCGTGAAGTGAGCAAAAGACGCACCGGGGAAATGTGATCAAGGGCAGTTGACGTACACTGATATTCAGTTTTTCCACATCCTGCCAGATGAGAAGGCGCGAGCTGCCGCATTTTCACCTCGGTGTGGGCGTCGTCATACTGTGATATAGGTGGAAGGGTTACATTTATAACTCTACGGCCCGGGGTTGACGCAATCACGAAAGGTGGAGGTAGACAGGAAAAATAGATAGTACACATAAATACAGGCGGGTCTATGAGAAAGCTGAATGTTGACGACGATGTTGATGACGATGTACACAAGAAGGAACAAGAGAGCTGACAGACGAAGAATGAGGTATAAATACACAAAAACATTAAGAACCAACGACAATCCAAAATGCAACCAATGTACTATGAAGAAGTGCAGAAAGACGTTACCGACTCCATGACTAGAACTTAGAAGGCGGCGCGAGGACCTGATGGCGGGGGAAATTTGCTGTTGTTGTGGGAGTTATCGCTTTCCGACAGGCTGTCGACAAAATCAACGATTGCTTGCCAATACCCAGGTTGCACGCAAGTGTCATCTGTTTTTGGAAAGTAATTATAAAACTCAAGATGAAAGAACCTGAAAAAACGCACTGTGTCCTCCTTTTTCAAATTCCAGATACCTCGCTCTCTCGAGCCCAACTTTATACTCGCTACCGTTGGGTTTCTTCTTTTCGCCCCTTTTGGCAACTGCTTCCCAAAGGGCTTGCATATGTTCCCTCGGTACGATCTCATCCTTAGCGCCGCTGAGCATGAGAATCGGAGTGGTGGCAGGAATGAGTGGAATTTTGGAGGCCGAGTTCCACTTCTGGTGACATAAGAACGAGAATGGGCCCAGCACGGGGAGCGCATGCGGTACAAGGCTCGGAAGGGATGTGAAGGTGTTTTCGAGAATAAGGGCTTGGATTTTGGACGGGTTCTTACTGGCTAAATCGATAGCTACAGCGCCGCCGATGGATTGACCGTACAGGATCTGCGTACCCCATTTGAATGCCATCCTTGGGGAGGACAAGACTAAATACGTACGATTTGGCTGTGTTTGAATATCGGATGTGAGGTGAGGTAGTCGAGTCCGGTTTGGGCGTCTATTTGGATGCCTTTCTCTGATGGCGACCCTTCCGAGTGCCCATACCTGGATATAGCATGAACAAAGGACTTGAGAAGAATGTCTGATACACGTACCCTCTATAGCTCATCATCAAAACGTTACATCTCATGAGTTGGTAGAATGCGCCAGCAAGGGGTATCCGGTGACCAAGGTTGCCGCCATTCCCATGAAACATTATTACAGTCGGCCGACTGGCAATGAACTGAAGCATTTCAACACAAGAATAAAGTTGATTCGTGAAGCACTCACGTCGTCTTCAGACATACCCCTTGGAATGGGGATTGAACGTGTATTCGGCTCACGCTTTCGCGTTTGAGGAAGAAGATAGCATTTGAGGGTGATGTCGTCCGCTGTCTTCAAGTCCAGGTCGACGTATGGCAGTTCGTAGTCGGAAGGCACCGCAACCTCTGTTCTACATCAGATATCCATCCACATGCGCGACAATTCGAGCACACGCACCAACTCTGGACCCAGGAGGAAATGCGGATGGGTATATGAGAAAGTTCTGACCATAATACACAAGGCCGACGCCTGCGATTCCGAATAGTCAGTAACGCCAGGAATGGATCATGACCAAACGAACCTATGCTCGAGAGCGTCGCCGCGGTAGCAATTGTGCCCTGTATGATATGTACAATCATATCTCCATTGGAAACTCGTCATTAGAATTGCACCCACTTTGGCGAAGGAAGTCAAGGACGGGAAGAAGCCCGACATGGCTGGCCAGACTAGAGCTTGAGGTGATTTACCAGAAGACTGTTGGCTTCGGTTTCATAGATGCAACCAGTGAAGAGGAGGAGAGGATTGAAGAAGTTTGGACAAAGTTTGGAAGGAATCAAGCCTCAGTCAACGAGGTCAGGCTGTAACACAGCCACAGTTAGCTTAGTCAGCTAATGTAATGATAACTCACCAGTCATCTTGACCTTTACCACTTCCCCTTTCACCTCATTCACCGCTCAAGTATCGCTGCTCCCTATCATACTATGTCCCTCCCAAAGGTAAGCTATTGTCTGCCATAAACTCAGAAGTTGTATCGCTCATGTTGGGTCTGTCCCTGTAGCGAATCATTAAGGTCGGTTAACAATGTGTTCGCGTCAAGAAATCCCCCTCAAACTTCAGTATCAGGAAACCGAGAGACTTGTGGCAGATCCCGCTCCAGGAATTTCTGCAACTCCCCATGATGACAATCTACGATACTTCGATGTGATAATCGAGGGTCCTGGTGGCAGTCCGTTCGCAAGTGAGCTCATTAAGCTTGTCTCGTGAGCTGAAAGGATCTAACGCCCACAAGATGGCAAGTTCAAGCTGGAACTATTCCTTCCTGAAGAATATCCCATGGCGCCTCCGAAGGTCAGGTTTCTGACCAAGATATACCACCCAAACATTGGTACGTTTCAATTTCTGCTTCGCAACTAACTAGCCTCATTCTTTGTGCAGATAAACTCGGAAGAATTTGCCTGGATATCCTGAAAGACAAGTGGTCGCCCGCCCTTCAAATCAGAACGGTCCTGTTGTCAGTGCAGGCACTGCTGAGCGCACCTAATCCGGATGACCCCCTTGCAACAGATGTCGCGAAGCACTACAAGGAGGATGAGAAGGACGCGCAGAGAGTGAGCCAGGAATGGACGCAGACGTACGCCATCTAGGGTTGGCAGATGGTCAGTTCCGTTTCATGATATACCAACGATAAGACCTGGATTACAATTACAATGTATCGACTAAGTAGATCAAATCGTGTACATAAGCCTTATATCGCCCTTCTCCGAGGTTACTTTCGGCATTCATGACAGCGCGATTCCCTCTTGATTACCATGACAGACCTCAATGGCGACATTGTATATGAAATCATCGAGCACATCGCTCAACGGGATCGCCAAACGATCTTGAGTAACTTGTCGCTTGTCAATCGCTCCTTCTTTCACACCACACGCCCTCTGTTGTTTGCAGATGTGAAATGGCCTCACCGTGACAAAATCGACAAAACTGAGTTGGCATTCTTCCCGGAGAGGCTGTGGGGTTATTTCAAGTGCGTATGTTATGCTATATGATCGAAGTAGTCTGACCATCTGTACAGGACATTCCATTTTGACTGGCCTGCACGATGGCCAGAGAGCCACCCTCCGCTGTGGGGCACTAAAGACGGCGATAAATACACTCCAAGCCATCTGGATAAACTTGAGGCTGCGTTACCTTCTATGACGGACCTACACACATTTCAAGTAACATGCCCCTTTGATCCCCCGGCGTCACTCTTCCAGGTGCTTCGAGAATGCACCTCTATCAAGGACCTGAGGATCACGGATACCCCCATCTGGGACGCGCTGAAGGAACCCGATGCACCAATCCTCTTCACAGCGCCACGCATAACCTTTGTTCCTGTAGGAGAGGGTGCGCGGGTGGGAGAGGGTCCCTTCGACAGAAAATTCCACGATTCTTCGTACTACATGGTGGAATACCGGAGGAAATATTGGAACCTCACCCAGAAACGAGCACGCTTGAACTATTTCCCCACAGGATGGTCTTTTCTGTTACGCTGCAGGGTAGAGACGATGACCTATCTGCAGCTGTCTGGCGACTACTGCTCGCTGGACCACTTCAGGAACCCGCGCTTCTCTTTCCCAGTGTTGGAAACCTTGATTCTGACCGGCCCATCCCCCAGCGTAGGGCCAGGTTCGATGATGACGCTACCAGCGGTAATCAGTCTAATGCCCAAACTTCGCGACTTGCGACTTCTCATTGGAAAACACAGTACGCCTACGCAGCCTCCGCTTTCAATGGTTCCCGGCGATCCAGAGGCACCGTTGAGCGTATACGGCCAACTAACTTCCCTTGCGATGTCCAATGCGGTACAAAAAACCGAAACGGTTCTACGGTACGCCAACGGTCTTGAGCGTCTCGCCCTTAGCGCGATCATTCACCACCCTCGCGTGCCAATAGCCCTGAAGAGGAACGAAATCGACAAAGTGCTGGACGAAATCTGGGAGGGCGGCGGTGGGAAACGACTCAAGCAGTTTAGGATCATGTCCGAGGACGACTTCGATGTGGCTCTTCCCATTAAACTAGGCGAGGTTTGCCCTATGCTCGAGGTCGTGGAGCTGGAGCGTTGTGGGCATTTGCATGGTGATGAAGACGCGCAGCTTTGGGTAAAATCTTTTTTAACTCTTCAGCGTTGGAGACATTACTAATGAACTCGTTTGAAGGATGAATACGCCAACGCATTTGCCCAATATCGTCATCTGAAGGAGCTGCGCATCGGCATCCGCTTCCCAGCATGCGAACACGATTCCGAGCCCCAGTGTAATCCATGTATCTTAGACTGGCGACAACGCTGCGCAAAGCACTTTGCTCAGCGGTTACCGAAGCTCAAACGCATAGGTCTGGAATATAGGGCACGGACGAGCAGCCATCGCTACGAGGATCGCTGGATGGATTTTGACATCATCCGCCAAGCTGACGGCAGCTTCAAAGTGGTGGAACTACCGACGACATGGTATCAATTCCCGGAAGTGTGGGAATATGTTCCACTGGAGGAATGATCGTCGCGAAGATCCTTGAGACGTACAAATAGGCGCCCATACACAGACACTAATACGTCCATGGTCTGGAAAGCACGAGCTTAAGAGGTCGAACCCTGGTGTAATTATAAGAACTAATTTTCAGGGTCTACGACGCAATGAAAAGCTCAAGCTTCGGGTTAACCCGTTGCATACTGCAACTACATCGACAAGGTTACGCGTCTCAGTAGACTGACATCGATCACGACTCATTGAAGTACAGGTTGGACGGAGAGATGATCTATGTCTGGAGCTGTATATTTCTGTATTTGCTCGAATGTGAGAACACTGAAATCGCACCCGTTATGGTATACATCTCACACCGACCCCATGTCCAAAGCCTCTCATTCCACTCTGGTTGTTATATTTTATGCTCAGCGGGCCGTGAGCTCGAATCTCCTCCCGCGATATGCTCTTCTTTTCCTCCCCGCCCATCACCTGACGGCTGCTAGGGGTCTATAACTTGCATGTTTCAGTTCTCCGAGTCATAATCAGGAAACACACCACGAAAATGCTCTTTCTCTCCAAGCTCTACTTGAAAGCCGTTGGCATATTGGCAGTTGGTTTACTGGCCGCTGCCACTCCTGTGCTGGAGAAGCGCGACTCACGCACGTCGCCCCCGTCTGGCGCAATCGTCGTTCGTCCGAGCAGCCCCGGCTCCGGGGAGTTTACTAGCATCCAGGCTGCAGTCAATTCGCTGCCGAACGATAGTTCAAGCGGAGTGATCTTCATCTTCCCTGGTAAGCCGCCCTGGATATGGCTTAACGCGGCTGTATATTGTCTGATGCTCGGACTTTGGTAGGCACATACAGCGAACAGGTTATCATCACTCGCTCGGGGCCTTTGACTGTGTGTTGCGCTAAGTGGTTACTTATACTGCTACTGCTCATATCCCACCGCTTCGTGTTTGTAGATCTTCGGCTCCACCACGGACACAACAACCTACACAGAGAACACTGTTACCATTACCAACTCCTTGTCGGCCGCCCAGTCTGGATCTGATCCTACCTCTGCGGTGAGTGCCTGCAACAAATGCGAAATGACCAGTGTACTGACAGAAGGCGAACTGCAGACCCTTCAAGTTAACAAGGCCAATTTTAACTTGTACAACGTCAACTTGAAAAACACGGTAAGTATCACCGTCCTTCCCGCCTTATTCATTATTCAAGCGCGCGATCTTTCTATAAGTTCGGTCAAGGATCTCAAGCACTCGCAGTCAGTGCCAACGGATCGAAGCAAGGCTACTACGGTGTCTCTTTCACTGGGTTCCAGGCATGTCAGCTTCTGATGAATTGTTGGATACGCTCCGTGTTGACATCCGAACGGCGGTTCGACAGGACACTCTTCTAGCAGAGACTGGCGTCCAGTTCTAGTCAGTATGATTTTATCGCTGTAACAATCGATTATGTTAACTCGCAAGCAGCGCTAACTGCTACATTGAAGGGGTATGTTCTTCATCTCGAACTTCGTAGAAGGATAACTGACTGGCATGAACGCAGGCTGTCGACTTTATCTTTGGACAAGTGAGCCCACCCGAACAAGCTGCGCGAAGTGCGCACCTTCTGACGTTTTATGGTACAGCATGCGCATGCATTCTTCCAAGGCGTTACGATATCCTCGACAAGTAAGGGCTCTATCACTGCTGATGGGCCAAATAGCTCCACGGACGGTATTTGTAAGTGAGCCTCACCTTATACAAATTCGGGCATGCATCCAACGATTTTCAGTTGTCATAAACAATTCGAACATGGTTCTTTCTTCAAGCGCCGCATCAGGAACGAGCGGTGAGCATTTGGCTACCCATAGGTACTCGCAAATCGTACAGCTGATGTGGTTATTCTCCAGGAAATGTATTCCTTGGCCGCCCATGGACTGGTTAGTGTTCATGCAAGCCGGAAATGATTAGAAATATCTAACAAATCCTTACTCAAATGCAGATACTGCTCGGTAATCTCTTCGTGTTTTTCAACCAAGAGGCCCCATGTTGACCTTTTTAACAGTGTCGTCTTCACCAACTCTAACCTCGGTTCCCATATCAATCCTGCCGGGTGGTCCATTTGGTCAACTGCTACACCCAATACTGACCACGTCCTTTTCGGCGAGTTTGGAAACACCGGTATGGAGCTGGCTTACCATCAATTTATTGGCTTTGTTTTGCTGATTACTTACATTTCTAGGTCCAGGCTCATTAGGCACTCGCGCGAGCTTTGCCCAGGAGTTGACCTCGACTGCCGGATTCACTATTTCCGATATTTTGGGTGCGCAAAGAACCGTCTCGATCGCCTTCATCGTAGTAATGAGACTATTCATCATAGGTTCTGACTTTGCCACTTGGACGGACAGCTCATTTGTCTGATGGATTACTATCACAATGTGCATCAATCACCAATTTAGTACATGAATTTCCTGTTTTGTGTGTCGTTTGCGCGTATCAGTGCACTTTGTTGTCGGACCTTGAATTAATGGTTCTATATCATGCTCTTGGCATATCATGTCTAGACGACTCGGCCTTGTGGCCGCAGACGACTAATGAGGCGCCCCGCTGATGTGCAGAGACATACGTGTCGGTTGGGGCGGAGAGACGCCTTGCTTCCTCTTTTTGCAACTAATTTTCGGCTGCAAAACAAGCTCTGAGGGGGTTGGCGCTGTAGCCGCTCCAGTGGATCAGGGCGGTGACGAGGTTATTATTGGCGCAGTCAGGCGTACGAGTTGGATAAAGCGGTACTTCTCTTGCCCTGTTCGCCTCTCGCCTCGGGCTGTAACACGGGCTCGGCGGGTGTAGGTTCTGTAACTGCCTCACTGTGTGCGCTGGTGGCGAGTTCGGTTTGGGACTCGGGAGGAAGCATGATTGGCGCCACTCTCCAACCACTCTCAGCCGGAACCTCTGCTTTTCCTGCAAGGCGCGCAAGCGATCATCGATCACGATCAACCTCCGTCACCAAACAGATCCTACCATAAGCATCTATAAGCACTTGCACCTCAAACTTGTTCACACTTTCGCAAGTGGGTTGGCAAGTCGCGCAACGCGCCGGTTGAACCCTCGTTCGCTCCAGTGCCTTACGTAACAAAAAAGTTGGTTGACGAAAAACCCCTACCAATTTGCTACTAATCACCACAAACTACATCGACAGGGTTCCGCGTCTCAGTAGATTGACATCGACTCATTGCAGTACAGGCTGGGCAGATAAACCATCTTGGAATAATTTATGTCTGGAGTTGTGTATTTTTGTATTTCTCGAATGTGAACTTTGCAGCACATTGTAGGAAATGAGACAGGTATGTCTTACGATCTCGCTCGGGCCCTTCTCCGTTGATGACTGATGCTTGAGCCACTCCCGAGTGATACAGCCGATTGCGCGACGTTGCTGACGTTGATTGAGACCAGAGAGAGTACAGGTATTTGCATCTGAGAAGTGGGTGATGTAAATAAAATCATCGAGTTGATCGACATCCGACGTGATTCTGACGAATAAATTTCCTTGATCATCAACCACATGCCCTCACACTGATTCCCTTCATGGATGATTTTGTGTACACCCCCGATTCACTGACTGTTTACGTTGAGGAGCTTTACCGCTACACGCCTGGGGGTTATCATCCAGTCATACTCGGGGATGTCATGAATCCCCCTTCAGGAGCAACATCCTACCGAATACTCCATAAACTTGGCCATGGAACGTTTTCAACTGTCTGGTTAGCCGATCACAACAGGTCGGACACAACGCCAACTTATGTTGCTATGAAGGTTTCGACGGCAGACGGCGTATCATCCAACGAAGCCGACCTCCTTCGGTCAGTGCCTTCGTCCCATATCGCCCCTGTGTTCGACTCGTTCGAACTGGCCGGTCCTAATGGCCAGCATCATGTAATTGTGACCGAGGTTCTACTGTCCTTCGTCGACTTCCCTAGCGTACCACGCCCGGCTCGGACCACGAAACGGTTTATATGGGAAATTGTCAAAGCGGTTGAACAGTTGCACAAGGCCGGCCTAATCCACGGAGGTAGAGCAGAGTTCTCATTTCCCGGTGTGTACTGACATTGCATAGATCTCCATTTACGGAATGTGGGAGTAACGCTGCCACGGATACAGACCATCGACATCTCCGATCTCGCTTACGAACTAGACACGCCCGTTGTCACCCCTGTTGTTTTGAACGACATGCGCATGTCAAGAACATCCGTGCCCGCTTACATCACTGCGCCCTGCACCGGGCTGAAGAACCTCTACAAAAATAGTGATGGGGACGACTTACAAAGACATGCTAAGCTGTTTGATTTTGGTAGTGGTGGGTTTTCGACCAACAAGTCAATTCTATGGCGGCTGAAACAATATTGCGTAGTGCGCAAGGAGGGCGATGCCACAAAAGGATTGTTTTGCACGCGCATCTCGCGCTCACCGGAGCTTGTTTATGCGATTGATATCGACAAACATGAGAACCCGCTAGTCGAGCGTCCCTCAGATATCTGGGCCCTTAGGAACATTGGTGAGGCTGACGCTTTTATCACTGCATGGGGGCTTGATGGGAGTCTGCGCAGATATTTCAGATTGTATCAGGCGGATCGGTCATGTTTCCTCGAGGCGTTTTCCTCTCAAAAATCACATCCATTGCCGGGGACCCCCCGCCCCATTGGGACAAATCTGCCTTCACATCTCAACTAGCCGGAGAGACAGACGCTTGGTGGAGCAACTGTTGGGACAATCTTCGGAAGCATTGTGAAAGTGATGCAGATTGTGATTCTCTGATACGCCTTCTCAGAGAGATATTTGTTCTCGATGCTACGACGAGGCCCTCAGTTGCGGATATCCTTTGTGATAAGTGGTTTTCATCGGTGAGTGCATTCATTTTATCAGTAACTCAAGCTAATTGCCGTCTTTCACAGATTCATGAGGCGTAGGGATGGGCTCCCAGAATCACGCCGGCCTCATCACACAGATTGTCACAGGGCATATTCCGCTAGCCGTGTTCTTCTTATGCGTAAGCAAGTCCGAGTCTCCGCAATGTCCGGCGTGCCACGAACACGAAGAAATAGTAGACCACTCCATCGTGCACTGACCAGTGCACAACACTCCTCGAACGCAACTCCTGCGAGGACTGAACTAATCACAACCCAAATTCACACACTTTTAACAACATAGGAGTTGCGAACCCATCTACTCGACTACGCCGCGGCGATAAGGCGAATGAAGTTAGGGTATGGGGATACACCAACTCTAGACAAGCGGATGGTAGAGGGCGAAGGAGAATGGGAAGGAGCCAGCAATAATGAAGAGGACGATGGAGCGGAATCGGAGGTGGACTTAGACGAGGGCACTTAAAGTCCTCAAGAACCAAGTTTCAATCCTTTTTCGATACAAATCAAAGGCTCACATTAGATAGAAAATAGACGTAACAGACATTTAAATATGGACAGAACCACCACACATACTAATCTTACCGTACTGTGCACAACCACCACACCATCACATTAGCATAGGGGCATAATATGCCCATCCTACTTCGTCGTACTCCGGACCTGCACATGCGGGTTCATCTACGTTGCACTAGCCCCAACATAAGCAGATACATTTACACATGATCCAAATTCGAGTAGGGTACCCCACCGTATAGCACGGCACAGTTGGGTATAAACCATGAAAACTTTTTATTTTGAAAAGGGATGGGTTACTGGACCTCGACTATTCAGCACAGGCTCGACATCGTCATGAGATGATTTATGTCCGTAGCTCTATATTTCTATATTTTTTGAATGTGACAACATGTCTAGTGGCTTTCTGAATCGGACATCATTTACGTGACATACGGTAGTCGTAAAAGTTTCTGCTGTTGTCATTGTGACTATTTTGGTGAATCACCCTGTCCCCAGATCCTTCCCCATTGATGACTGCTGCTGAGCCACTCCCCATTGATACAGCTGATTGCGCGACGTTGCTTACGCTGGTCGATCCTGGAGAGGGCACAGGTGTTTGCAATTGAGGGGCAGGTGGTGAAGCACTGGAGACCCCTTGCGATGGTGCTTGTACGACAATGGCATACTGCTGTTCCGCGTGCAATGCTTCGGCAAGTGCATTTGATGCTTGATGTAGAGCGAAGTCGATTGTTACGCCTGCGTCACTCTGCAACACAAGTTGCGTTCAATTATATTCCAGGTCAAATACATGGCTCTCACCTGGAAATCTTTAAGCCATGTTTCCAATCTCTTCCTATAGGACTTCATCAATTTCTTGTTCTCCTCTCTCTTGAATGGTTTCCACTTGGATAGTCCTTCTTTCTGGACAATGTTGGCCATCAATTCCTCGACATCATCCAGGATTCTTCGCTCACAGGTTTGTTAGTGTCGATTTTTTGCGAGAGATTCACTGTTGCCTTACTTTAATAGATTATAGACTCGTTTTGCATCGGGTGTTTTTTTCTCGGCAGCCATGATTGCAATAAACGCAACCGCATGCGATTCTAGAGCTAGCTGGACAACTTCCTTTTTGCGTTGTATTTTCTCGTTACTTCCCTAACATCAGAGGATCAGTCTTAGAGCCTATGTAGACTTTAAAAATATGTAGAGGAACTTGTGAATCATACGGACCTCAACTAATCCCAATATGCCGTCTGCTCGCATCGCCTGGTCCTTCAGCATAAAGAACTTATCCTTCGGCGCGCTCTGAGCGATATTGACGAGCATTCTTCTTATCTCATCGCGTTCCCGCGTAACAAGGTACCTATAGCGAGCGCTCAAATCAATCTGCCCCACACTGGAAGAAGGCGGCTGCACGGATGGCGCAGTCAAGGAGGAGCCAACGAGGCTGCTCAGTGTTGACTGATTCGGAGCCGATGAAGGGCGATGGAGGCCCGGAGTTGTCTGCGTTGAGACCGTCGGGGTCGCTAGACCCTGGGTGAGCGATGCCGACGACGTATTGGCAGAATGTAGTTGTGGTACTGCGAGGTGTAAGTCTGCACGGAGAGAAGGCGAGAGCGTGGACGGCGTAGAGACGGGCTGCGTCGGAGCGACAGGGGCGCTTACTGTGTGCGTAAGTGCTGGTCTAATCTCACTAGGCTCAGGAGATGTAAACTCCGCCGGTGGTATGGACGTATGCACGTCAGGTATAGAGCGATGTTCCTGGTCTGACGCTGCTGGAGGCCGAGCACCCGTCTTTGCTGATCGAACGTTAGATTTTCCTAAAGTACGGTTAAGACGAAATTTGACATCATGGATGAGTGCATACTTTGGCCAGGCTTCTTTCGAGGTTTATTTCGTCTATCATCGACATATTCTTCTTCGCTACTATCGGTTGTGCTTTCTTCTTATTATGCCTCGTTAAGAGAGCTATTCAGCAGTTGTAAAGAGGGACACTCACCTGTCCACCCTGAACTATCGTCTTCAAAGAATTCATCATCCCTTCCAGATCCTCTAGCCAATGGGTGATTGCGGGCACCACTGCCAGCAATATGTCGCGAATTATTGTTGAACGAATCTTTGATCACCGTACTTGTCTTATTGTTCGAGTTGGTGTTGTACGTGTCCCCCCAATTATCGACTTGATGCACATCTCTGCCAGCGACGACATTAGTGAACCGCGTATTACCGCTAACATGTATATTTGATGCGCCTTCAAAGAACGATGCTGACATAGTTGGATGAGCTGATTATGAACTAACCACGAAGGAAAAGGGAAGCAAGACACCTTTATCCTCAAGATGCTGATCCCTCTGCTTTATACATAGAAGCAATCATGATCACGATAACATAGCCATGATAATGACATCTCAATGGCAGGACCTGCCTTCTGTTCACACGTTGTTTAAACGTTGTCAGTGGTTTGCCTTTCAAATTCGTCTTACCTCAAATAGATGGCTGGTCATGGGGCTAGCCAGGGGTAGCGATGAAAGGTTCAACTTCCCTCAACGGTTCGAGAGGCAGATTGTGACCAACGCCACCCCATTTACATGTCAATGTTCCGGGATCCCAGTGGAGACGATGCTTAACTAAGCCAGCGATAGTCGGAACTTCATTTAGAGCATAAGCGCCCAACACTTTTAGCCCGGTCCAGAAGCATCAACCAGGGGTCACAAGGGTCGCCTTTAGTATAGAGCCTGCACATCATAAGCTTGATCATGAGCTGGAAACCTCCGAGTGTTATTGAGTGATCTGACAACACTAATGTTGTCCGAATGTACGCGGTTGTGGCAGTCCGCGATTTTACGAGGAGAGCGTTGGAATAAACCATGAAATCGTCGAGACAGACATGTCGGTTGCTCCTTGTGGTGGCTGGCGACTGAGATGTCGACAGTAGGTCACAAGAACTTTGGAAGCGCTGCGCCATCGACGGTGGCCTGATGTGTACCGAACACAAGAGCGAAGCCGAGCGTGCCCGAGTGCAAGTTTTAATAATTCACGAATGAAAGAGTATGAACCAAGTTGGCCCGAGAGTAAGCGCCAACAGAGATATATGAGCCGAGTCCGGAATTCATGCGTTTATTGCGTCCAAAATTTGGTACAGAAGCAATTTCAGTGCTGTCAGCAGAAGAAAAGAGAACACATGTTAAAGTCTGGTGGTTGCGGAAAGGAGAGAAATGATTTGCGTTGCACTAAGTCTGATTTGGGGTTTTGCCGGAAAATTGAAGCGCCGCATCGGAGCTAGGTTATTGATCTGTTCCTCTCTCTCACTCCCTCTTACAACCTGTGTTTTTCGTTGGGGTATATTGGCTCGTACTTTCGGAACAAGAGATCTTACAGCCGCATTCATTCAGTGTAGGAAAGCAGTTCAATCATTGGGAGATTTAGACAAGGCCCGAATCAATCACAGTTGTCAGGCTATTTCCGCGAGGCTACACACGGGCGAACGTGCAGCGAGCAAGTCGACCATCTTTGACCAGGACGGTCGTGTAGGATGTCGTCGGACTGTCCTCCCCAGCTCCAGCTCTCGATTCAGCCTACCACGACGTCGTTCAAGCGCTCTTTTGAAGAATTCGGCTTCGATTTGGAAAGCCCTGTGGGGACCAGGGCTGTGATCGCTGGAGAGAGTGGGACAACACACAGCACAGGCAATGAGCGCAATAAACGAGCAAGAAGCAGAACGAGTCTTGATTCCGAGACCCATGGGTCTATGGGATCAAGTGCAGCATCTGAGGCCAGTGATGGTGGCAACGTTGGGGCCAGTGGACCGACCACCACAGTAGAGCCTCCGAGGCTTCCCACTCCTGTGCTCCCAGACGTCGACATGCCCTCTTATCCCCAAGAAGACGAGGAGGAGTCGTTTCCACCTCGCGCCGGTGTGCCGTCGCCACCAACTCATCCCAACGCGACGAACGCATTCCAGTTGACGCTGGACAGGTTCAATGCATTTGACCGGGAGATGCAAGTCTTGAGACAGCCTGAGCCTAATTTATCCACTACCACCCCGTCATCGTCTTCCTCATCAATATCTGCTCTTGTCGCCCCAGCTTCGCCCCCGATACTTCCACCTCTGATCATTGATCCCCATCGTCTGTCGACAGAGGCCATTGACTTTTTGCCCGAACAATTCCCAGTCCTTCCATTGTCGGTGTCGGTGTCGGCGCTGTCGAATGCACTACCTGACAGATCGCGCGAATCCACAGGTTTGTCTCCTTTTCTTGATGGCACCAGCGCTTACTGACCTTGAATAGGCTCGCCTGTTAGGTTCCGACAGAACTTGGATGTTGCGCTTGAGAGGTTGCGCTCGCCGTCACCACTTGCACCTGGGTTTGTGTTTCAAGACAGCCCAACGACAGGGGATGACGAGGAAGTCATTTCTCGTCATACCATCGAGCATGGCCCTCCTACCCTTCCTCCCATCCCACCGATCGCCAACGACCTGCATGACAACACCAGTGTGGGCTCAGAACAGGATGAAGAGCCACCACGTCCTCATGTTGTTCATCCCAACCCTCCAACGTTACCACCAATCCCGAATGTCTCTGATACCAGCAATGTCTGGGATGACGACACTGCGACGCCCCTGCCAGACCCTGTCCGCGTCCATGCGCGTCGCGACGTGGATCTGCCATTCAGCCCATTATCTCCAGAGATCCCGCCTGGGTACATCGACTTTGAAAGAGACTTTGGACAATGGTTCCACCCCGCAGAAGATAGCATGTCCACGTCGTCGGTGTCAACGTCTGCTGCGACGGCAGGCACAGAGCGAGAGACGTTTGGACATGCCCCGGTGTCAGCTTCCGCGGCAATGCCGACCTCTCCACAATCCCCATCCTCGCCGCTTTCGCATCATTTTTTGCGCGCTACGCAGGCGGTGGAAGAACGCAGACAGCACCTTTCGAGTATAGCCGCAGCGGAGACTGAAGCACGGCGGATGCTACGGTCGTCTGCTGCATCCTCAAGTCCTTCACGCGTCGGATCATCAAATACAGCACCCGCTCGCTCTATCATACAGGATGGGTTTGGCACCATGGCAAATCCATTCAGCCTTGGGAACACTGCTAGGACTTCACTTGCGGACAACACCCGTCCAAGTTCCAGATATAGTTACTGGGAAGAGCGGAGAAGAAATTCTCTTGGTGGGCCCTTTATTTGTTTTCTTGCACGCATTCTCACTTCTGCGTAGAAATTCCAACCTTTGAAGAAGGATGGGCTCAGTTCAGGAATAGGCTCGCAAACGAGATTGAAGACACTGAACACCGCCTTAGGAGGTGACATTTGCTTACCTCCATTGTACCTTATGTGTGTTGCTGACTCACTTTGTATTCTGTGTATCCAGGCGACCGAGGTTCCTAGGTGAGACTGCAGAGAACCCTGAATCACACGCGATCTTTTCTTCTCGTCCTCGCTCTGAGCCCGATATAAATACGGATTTCGACATCGACTTTTCTTCCCTGCTCAGAGCTGAACGCCACCCTGGCACTCAAGCAACGGAGTCATCTTCCTCTGGTGAGCGCCGGGCTCCTGATTCCTTGCATACGAACACGGAGTCATGGCTCGAACGAATGAGACGGCATCGCGAGAACAGGATGGTGTATGATGAAGAAGCGGATGACGTCGGACCCTCAGAATTTCTCAATCAGCTGTTTGCGAGAGTTAGCAATGAAGACACAGGTGCTTCGACACTGCGCTCTCCGCCCTCAACTAGTCGCCCAAATCCAAGGCCCATCCGGCGTGCCCGGCCTCTGGCTGCAGATGCCGACAGCGGAGGTGGTACAACGTTTTCTAGCCTTGACGACGACACCGACAGAGCGTTATGGACGCCTGGCGGGACTAACAGAAACGCGGCCAATCGTCGTACCCGTGATCGTTTCCCAACTGCGCGTGGTCGCACTGCCACTGCGCTACCCCGACCCGGGGCATCAAATTCATTGGTGGCCGAAAGTGCGTCTGAGGCAAGAAGGCAGGCCGACTTTGAGTCTATTCGTCGCAGAATTCTGCATACGAATCCTTGGGACGACTTGGGTGACGAAGAAGAAACACGAACTGCAATGGCAATGGATGTCGACGAGGAATCAACCCCCTCAGCATGGAACCCGCCGACCCGTCGCGTTTCTGGTCGTCCTCGTCGACCTTCGCCCCCACCCCTCAGAAGAAACGGGGGCAACCCTCCTACACATTTAGCCCATCTTGATTTTGAGGACTTCAGCCTTTATCCGCCGGCTCAAGCCTCTCATTCTAATCGGGGAGCCTTTGATGCTCTGACTTCATCGTCACCGCATCGTCGACCTCTCAGTGAACACCTCGCTTCGGACTCTAGGACCGGCGCCAGTGTCTCAGACGACCGTGACGCTCCGAGTTCTCCGACTACAGCTCGCTTGCCTCGTGCCCACACGATGGTGCCTCCTTGGGAGTTGCCTGACGTGTCTCTTCCCTTCGGCGATCTATTCGCGACGCTTGGTGAAGGACGGAACCATATGAGCCATCCCCAGCGGAGCCATACCGGAAGATTCGAGTCCGCCCCATCCCTTCCTCATCCTGATCTAGGCAGCACGTTTACTGGCCAACGTTACCCACCGTCTGACCAACTACCTGCCATTCCGAGTGATGCAGACATACCCGCCACGACGCGAGCCGCATATGGCACCTCCAGTAGGGCAGAGACGGACAATCACGCAACACCCACAGCGGAAACTCATCGACAATCGTTACTGGAGAGACACCGACGCCACGTACTAGATGATATGCTGAGATTGCAAGAAGGGTATGGATCTCCAGAGATGAGGAATGTGCGTCGCGGACCTCCACATGCTGCCTCGCATGGCAGCAGTTATCAAAATAACGCAACTGCCGTCTCAGCAGCCACCTCTCCGAATGGAGGAGGGCCATCCCGACCTCCTGCAAGCTCGTCTATGTCCTCCTTCAGCTCGAGACAGGCACCCGGCGCAGCGCAGACAGCGAGACATGAACCACCAAGGCCTGGTTCTTACTCAACTTTCTTACCTGGACCCTTCCGCAATACTCTTCGTCATGCTGAACGGCATGTAGCCAGAACCGACTCTTCTTCGAGATCCAACTTGGCAACGCCCCCGGTCATACCAGAAATGCCTTTCGGCAGGGATCAAAGCTCAAGCAACGAGTCGCCCTTCACCTCTCGACCTCTTCCCGCAGAATCCTTCTATATTCGCTCACGGGAGACAACGTCTAGCATGTTCTCCTCCTCATGGTATGCCCGTGAAACTCAAAGGCGGGAGGCTGCCAACCGGCCCGACGCCGATTTTAGGCAATCAATGGAAGACAGTGACCACGAGATGGAAGTCCTCCGGAGACGACATCAGGAGGCCTACGAAGCGCGCACGAGGCAGCTCAGAGAAAGGGGTCGATACAGAGACCCGTCGTTAATCCGCTCCGTTCTCCAAGAAAGTATGGAAATGTCAAGAACGATGACAGGGGGTGAGCGCGACTCCGACAGCAACTCAGGTAGCGGAGAGACCGGAAACAGGCAACAACCGCGCCGAAGATTTGAATCGCTCAGGCTCAACTCAGGTGCTGGTATGCGCCGGACGAGGTTACTCAGCGACTACATGGTAAGTTCAGTGACTGCAACTCTGAAACGTTAGCTGAATTTGGTCTTCAAAGCGGGACGAAGACCTCGACTTATTGTCGTATGAGGGCTTGCTCAGTTTGACTGAGCTAGCCGGAGATGTAAGGCCCCGAGCTACTCCAGCAGATGTCCTCGAAAAGATGGAAAAGTCAACCTACAAAGAGTGGAAGACCTCTGAAAGCGATACAAGGTGTCCAATATGTCTGGATGATGTGAGTTCCTTCAATGCAGTATCTTCGTGGCGTAAAACTAACATTGGACTATCCAAAGTATGAACCAGATGATCCGGTGCAAAAGCTTACCAACTGCTCACACTGGCTACATCAAGAATGCCTCGGCGTAAATCATTTCGTCCCTTTCTTGATATCTCGCTTGACTGACTTTACCTCCTGTAGCAATGGCTCAAGTCTGCTAACACCTGCCCTGTATGTCGCGGTTCTGTCGCTGAGACACGATCGTCTGGTGGTGGTCGCTCTGCACGTACCCGAAGCGCCTTCACTGGTGTTCCTGGAGCTGGCCGTTGGAGAGATATGCCTAGCCAAACCGGACCGCCGCCGCCCGTCGACAACCCTGGCGTGTCCCGTTTCTATCACCATGTGGCCGCTGAGAATATCAACCGTATGACCCGCCGTAGGACGCGTCTGGTTCAGATGGAGCAGCATGTAGCCTCCGTTTCCGCTCAGTCCGCAACTGCGCCAGGCAGCTCAAGTGCACCAGGCACCTCCAATCCAGCAAACAACAACCAAGGCACCGGTCCCTTTACTTCCGACTCTGATGACGACCAGACAGGGTTGGGCTTTCTGCCCCATATCTACCGGAGACGGTGATCGTTTATGATTTGTGTATACACTCTCTTTCATTTTGCTGACAATGGTACACATCGGACATGTTGTACTATCCCTTCCTTTCTTCTTCTGATTTACTGATTCATATCATCTATCCTATGTATATCGCACAACTGAGGTGCCACACAATACTCCTTGCATCCGCACCTGCCCACGCATGGCACATATCATAACCAGTGTACACTCTGTTGCAATTTTGTACTTGTCTTGAATAACAAATCGCTCGCGTTGCTTTTATTTTATAGCACCGATAACTAAGGATAACTGTCTGCTAGTGTAAAATACATGTGGCCTGGAGTAAGTGTGAAGGGTGTATTCAGAAGACTTGGCTTCTTGTAGGATATAATGTAACGTAAGATATGAAATGAGAACCTGAGGTTCAGTAATCGGAAACAGGCAAAGTCGCCAATGGCTAAGGCAGTAAATGTGGTTGCTAGCCGTTGCTAGCCGGCGCTAGTCGTACAACCGCATCGTGGCCTCCAACGCGTCCGCGTCAATGTCAAACGACATATCGCCAAAAGAGGAATCAGGGTCGCCGTCCAGCGGTTCTGGAAGCAAGTCGACCGTGTCGTCATCCACGATATCAATCGGTTCCGACAAAGAGTTGCGGATAGAGGCAAGTCGTGCTGCGGACGACTTAGCAGCAGCAGCTTTCTTCGCACTATATTCAAATGGCGCAGGGGAAGCTGACGATCTCGTAGAACGAGATGACGATGACACACTATTAGTGGCGGTACTCGTACTGGTTGAATTGGAAGAGAATGAAGACGAGGCAGAAGGAGATTCTGATGATGACCTAGATAAGACACCGGTGCAAACAGTCGGTCGAATAGAGTTGGATGTTGGTACTTTCTGCTGAGAGGATGGCTGGGGCTGCGACCCTGATAAAAGAGGCGGCTTGAAGCCTTTCTGACGTGTCGGAAGGGCGCTGTTCTTCTGTAACGAAGTGGCCATGGGGAAGGTATTGGTGCGGCGCATGCCTAAGGACGGTGGACGTGCAGCAGACTGGCTTGCAGAGGGAGGTTGCGGTGTGACACTGTGTGTAGAAGCCGGAATGGTTGATGCATGTGCCGGACGTCGATCCTGGGCGACTTCTGGGGGCCTATCGACTGCTGGTGGTTTAGGTGCGGATGTCTGCGCTCGGGGAACTTGAGGCTTCGCTAGATGAACAGAAGGTACGGGGGATTCGGGTGGAAGACGGGGTTGCTTCGGCGGAAGGGATTGTTGGTGCTGCTTCGCAGGAACAAGAGTTGTAGATGGGAGGGGTGAGGTGAAATGGCGCTTCGAAGAGGGACCTGGGGGAGGGGGCATTTGGATCTGAGAAAGCGTGAAATCCTGACTTGGACCCGGACTGGCGATTTCAGCTGGTTGGGCTTTCCCTTTGCCCTTATCAATAGTTGGTACACCCCCATCTGGTTCCTCGCTGCGTAACGCTTCAATACGACTCCTTTTAGCCGGTCTTGAGGGCGGAAATGGCGTTGCAGAGCTCCGAGTCTTCCTATCCGTCCTTGTACGCTCCGGTCCAAGGGTGGACCTGGGGCGCACAGGTACATTTTGGTCTAATCGTGCTGATACATCTTTCATGAGATGTAAAAACTGGATAGGGTCCGCCTTGACTGGAAGTTCGGGCTTAGATGAGGTGGCCAAAATTGAGGGGGATTGAGCCCTGCGAGGCCGTACAGGAGCTTGTCGTGCATTGGAAGGCGTCGATGCGTCGCTGGTGCTCAAGCGAGAAAAGCCAGGAATTTGGTCAAACGACGGTTCCCTTTGCCAGCCTGGGCTATGTCAGACACGTTCCAATTCCCCTCAAATACCCCTTCACGCACCTCTTGAGGTCCTGACCTCCTCATCCGGCGTATGCAACAAATCCTTCAGTGCAATAGATTGCGAACTTTGCCACATAACATGGTCCTCTGCGTCATACTGCTGCGTCGTGGTTGGCGGCAGAATCATCCCAGTTGCGGCCATAGCTTGAGATGGCAGAAGAAAATCCATGGCTACTAGCGCAGGATATCGAGGAATGGGCTTGCAATGATTATACAAAACTCGAACAGGACTGGGTGAGTTGATCGTTCGTGATGTCAGAACTGGATATGCGGATTCCCCGGTTTCGAGCTGTCCAAATGCCATTCATGAGGTCTCCATTGGTCGTAGTGGTCGTGGAGAGAAGTGAGTTGCAAGGCAAGTTACAAAGGCAATCATTTGGCAATCATCGGCCCTCATTCACTGACACTGACTCTCATTGGGTCACAGCCACCATGTGATAATTGACGCGTTGGACGCGTTGAGAGGCTCAGACGCGTCAGATGATAGAAGAACAGGAACACATGTAGGGATAATAGAAGAAAGATGCTAACAATACGTACGGTCAAAAGGTGGGGTCAATTATTATGATGAAAAGCTCCAATAGTGCCGCGTTTGTTCCAACTACGAACATGATTTTAGATTGGCTCAATACAGGAACAGGGGACATTGCGAGGATAATAAATTAGGATGGGAGATGAAAGAGGTAGCAAAACACCGCCTCCACAAATTTTGAGTGCTACAGGACTCTGGGAATGAATTTATATGGCACACGAGCTGCGTAGTCCTCCCATTCAGTGCCAAAGGTTGCCCGTAGAACCTCATCTTCCACAGCATACCTCACCGCCATTCCCCGAAACGCAAATAGACACTTGGAGACCCATATAAAGAGAGAGATGGCACCCAGAGGCGTCCATATTCCGGAATCGGCTGACCAAGTACCAGGGGCTGCCAGAACAAGGCTGGCACCGGTGAGCGTAAAGAAGACGCCGGTGTAACTGGGATGGCGGACCCATGCATATGGCCCATGAACGACGAGTCGATGCTGTGGATGTATGGTTATCTCGAAGGTGAATAGTGGCCCAAGTGATTTGAAACACCTTTACGAAGATTGGGTTGTCAAGCTTTTTTGGACGTGATAATAGTGCTCACCATATCCGAAGAGCAGCACCGCACACAGCGAACAGAGCACCGGCGACCATGAGTAGATGAATTTTGCTTCCTGTTGCGACAGAGCCTGGATATATGATTTCGACCCATGCCAGTGCTTCCTGGCGAGTGGTGTGCAGCCGGAAGCTTTTGATGACGGTAGCCACAACGTTGAAAGCTACCCCCAGCCACACCATGCTCTGATTGGATTTGAAAGGATAATGCTTATTAGCCAACACGTAAGAGGTAGACGGGTACAAAAGCAACCTTGCTACAGTAAGTGACAGACTGGACAACCCGCTCAAACAGGGTCTGCGTTCCTTGAGTTCCCAAGCAGCATTCTTCGCTTTTGACGGATGGATTTGGTGGCGAAAGAGAGAGATGTACGGCGGCCCCAGTTACAACGAGGAGAGCGATTTGAATGATGGCTTCGTAGTGTTCCATGTCGTCCAACGACGGTAGTGCGGGTGCTGCGGCGAAGGATGAAAAACGCGACGAAAGCAGAGGCGCGCATCTCATAATTTGAAGGACGCGTCCACTTTATGGATACAAAGCAGCACTTCAAGATGCTCCCGCCAAAGTTGCGATTCCCTGGCGATTGCATCAAATAAAGGCTGTTTCAGTGCCACGCACGACTTGTTGCTCTTGATTCCCCGTCATTCTCTTCTACGCGAAAGGCTTCCACCCTTCGACTGCGATTCCAATGTCGTCAGACCCGCACTGATGCTAAAGGTTCATTGGCGTTCATTGGCGTAGGACGCACCAGGACGTCGTGTTGTTGCTACGATACCCGCGACGTTGCGGCGGGCAGCACTGGCATCACTGTTCAAGGCGCGGACAGCAGGATGAGTCCAGGCCCTGTGAAATGGTGGAACAAGTACTGAGGAAGATTCAACCCCCCTGCGGAAGCCGAGCAGCCTAAATTTACACTTTTGCGTGGCGAGGCGCGATGCATGTTTCGAGACCTGTTCTTGCCAGTATTCCGCGGTATGTGATGGAGCGAAGCATTCTGCGCTGAGGATGTAACTCATCCGCGTAGGATGGCAGACAGGGAGGGAGAGTAACCAGAGTGGAGAAGGGAAGCAAAATCCAAAGATGCGATGCGCGAAGTTTAGTGTAAGGGAATGATGCGCCGGTTAGTGGGGGCATCGTTTGAGGAGCGATCATGAAAGAGGCATGGCCGACACTGTATGTTGGAAGGAATCAAAAAAAAATCCGTATGAAGGTATCCAAGTGATCAAAGCATCTTACCAAATATAATACGCTGTTTGGTCAAAAATCATCTTCAAGTTCTTGACCGGGTACCGTAAAAAGGATCCTGGTTCCAGAAAAGCAGGAAGATGTTGTTTTATGGACACACACGAGTACACTTCAAGTCGAAAGGTGGCGGAACCTTGATTTACAACAAGTGCACGTACAAGCGTGTCGCCCAGATGTCTGCGACACATTGATGGGGGTTCTAAGCATCGACTGAGTTGCGCGGTGTTGTGGAGTAGCCGCCAAAGTTGCGCCAAAAGTTAAGAGAAGAGACCCGAAATTTTCGGAGTAGGGAAGGAGGCACTGAGCGGGAGTCAATGCGATCTGCGGCTTATTACACAGCTCGTCTCCATCAGAGGAGACGATGGAGAAATGATGTTTGTTCGTTTTCATAAAAGCAGGCGCTTGTAGTGCCCGTCACCACCTTGAAGGCGGTCACAGAGTGAGAACGACTGGAGAATACAGATTCTGTAGCGGCCTCTGAGGGAGATCCATGATGATGATTGTACGCCACCTCGATCCGTTCGTCTTGCGCGCGTCCAGACAGCTCCTCACTTCAAGGTGTGCTTCGGTTCTGGGTAGCTTTTTGCCTTGAGGACGTGCGAGCAGGTGCTGATGCGTTGGGAGTCGCGTAGTCGAATAAGTTACATTTGAAAGGTGGTTCTCAAGGTGACTCCCAGGAGATGGAAGAGACGTTGACTTACCGACTCGGTCTCTTGCAGATACGGACCGATGAGCGGTCCGTATCTCCCAGTAGATATAACCGCGGGCAAGGTCTTTTCGGGGAGAACAAAAGAAGCCCGATAAATGGTCCCCTGATATTCCAGGAAGACGACGAAAAAAAGTGGTGTGCACAGCCTGGATCTTAGCGATGACTTGGCGATCCGTTATGCGATTTATCTTTAGGATAAATTCCACGTTGAATACCAGCAACCAAAAAATCGGGTTTGAGGGTGAAGAAGTCCGCGTGCAGGTGTTTAAAAAGGGCCAGATAAGACTTCGTTCTAGAGATGGATCTGGCAATAGAAACACCTTTGGTTTCTTCACAAAGCAGCGGCAGGCGCCGCGATCTTGATTATCGTATCGACGACAGCATCGGTCGTAAAAAAAAAAAACCATTATCTGGGTCGCAGATAGCCTCCTTTGTCATGTTCAGCGACAGTTACGCAAAGATAGGGAGCCTGTCCAATGAGGGCACCGCCTATCCCGTTCACGCATCTGCAGGCTTCTCCCAAAGTTGGAGGTGATTTCTTTGTCGTGAATCTGTCGTCTGGTGGCCTTACTAGAGCCCTTTTGTTTATATCTACTTGGGTTCGACAAAATGAGCTGTGAGCCACCTGGACCAGGCATTTACATAATTTGCAAGGGGCTCTCACTTGAAATTGCATTCGAGCCAGAATGCAGCAGAGAGAAACACTACCAATTCATGACTTCCCTTTCGTATGATCGATATTGACAAGCACAGCATCAAAGCACGCTGTCAGGGCAAGATAATTTGATGATTCTTTCTGCACGCAGAACATTTGCGTCTGGCAAGGGCAGAATACTGAAGGGCATTAGAGAAGGCACGCTGTCTCGAGATTGTTTTTAGTAGACCTGTAATATGATCGTAATCCGAGTAATATAGAGAAGAAGTTGCTTTCGACATGGTGATGGTAAAGGGTAACTGGGCGGCTGTGGTGTAGCCCATTTTGCCACGCGATCACGAAAGACCGAGCTCGCTGCGCATCAGTACTGATATTGATACCAAACCACCATCTTCTTTCCTTCATTGTTGACATACATATCGGAACTTAGAGCATTAGGATGCTGCAGAGCCCTACGGGACCGTCGAGTTGGATGAGGGCGTCGCCTCTCGAGGTGCTCATCACTCGCGCCTGCGAACCGTCGCTCCCTGAACCCAACTATGCTCTACATCTCGAGGTCGCGGAGTACGTTAACCAGAAGAAGGCCAACAAGTACGTGGCATGTATATCTGCTAGGTTTCGATAACTGACGGTTCATGTCAGCCCACGAGAAGCAGCGATGACCATCGCTCGTTTGGCGAATCATCGCAATCCACATATTGCCATCCTTGCACTGGCTCTCCTCGACACTCTAGTCCAATCTTGCGGATACGCATTTCATCTCCAGATATCAACGAAGGAGTTTCTGAACGAATTAGTGCGGCGGTTCCCTGAGCGTCCTCCGCCATTCCCTGGTCCGGTCATGTCGCGAATCCTAGAGCTGATTCACGGCTGGAAGGAGACTATTTGTACAGAGAGCAGGTGGAAGGAAGACCTGGGGAATATTAGGGATATGCACAGGCTACTCACTTTCAAGGGCTATCGCTTTAGAGAACTACATTCGCGAGGATCGAGCGTAGCTGCGAATGCTGCCGCGGTACGTGTTCAATTCCCCCTAACCGAGTCATCAACTAACTATCGATTTCCAGAACTTGAAGTCCGCTGAAGAGCTGGAAGAGGAGGATCGCGCGGCGCAATCTGCCAAACTGCAAGAACTCATTCGCCGAGGGACCCCTCGAGACCTTGCCGCTGCCCAGGAGCTCATGAAGTCGCTGGCAGGCGCCAATCCCGATGCCAAGCCCGACTATCGTTCACAGGCGCTGACAGAGCTCAACAAACTTGAGCAGAAAGTAATACTCTTGAACGAGATGCTCGATAATGTGGATGCAGAGAGAGGCGAGAAGTTCGTGAGCGGAGATGCCTATGACGTGAGTCCAATCTTGCTTAATCTCCGCCCCGCTAACGAGTCAACAGCAAGTATCGTCGATTCTCGTCACTGCGCGGCCAAAGCTACAGAAGTGGATATCAGACGCAGAGACGGACGATCCCGAATCTCTCGACACCTTCCTGCAGATAAATGACCAGATCAACACAGTCCTTACACGGTATGAAGCATTCAAGAAGGGCGACTATTCTTTCGCTTCGAATCCTATACCCCAAGAACTTTCGAACACTGCGGCCGGCTCGAGTACTGGCCTGTCATTGATCGACTTTGACGACTCTTCCTCCGCAGCGCCTGCGCCTTCAGGCGGAATTAACGATCTTTCCGGACTTTTCGCCCAGCCAGCGCAATCTCAACCCCTGCAGCAATTCGGGGGTATGCCTCAAACGTTCAGTCCTCCCATGCAAGCTCCCTTCATGGGCGGTATGCAGCAGCAACATCAACCACACGCTCCCACTCCCATGTTCCACAATGGCAATGGCAACGCGTTTGCTCGACCCACTGCCATATCCCCGCAACAGTCCGCCACACCCCCCGCATCTATCATCCTCCCTGGTACTCCGAAGCCCACCCCGCCCATACAACAGCAGCAAGCACCCAATTACTTCGGTAATGGCTCCAGTGCGATGGGCAAAGCTCCTGCGCAGGCGGGGAGTATGGGTGCCGGCTTTGGTATGAACATGTCCGCTGGGATGGGTATGGGTATGGTGTCGTACGGAGCCAACCCGCAACAGCAAAACATTGGTGGGTTCCCACAGCAGCCTCAGCTGATGGCCTACACCCAGCCGCAGCAAGCGTCTACTGTGACACCTGCTGCAAGCGCATCCGCTCCCAATACACAACAGAACAATTCTAAGGATCCCTTTGCGGATCTCGCAGGGTTATTCTGATATTACCGTGAAGTTGTCAATCGGTACTGGTTAAGCTTCACGACCAGCGAGGTGGCGTGCTGGCAGGTGGCGGGGGGCCAAACACGTTTGTATTTCTGTGATTCTTTCGTGAACGTTAGATATTCATTTTCATGCCCTGTTGGAATACTATGTGGATTCTTCTTTGTCGGTTCAGTGAGCGTTTACACCTGCGTTCAGCGTGTTGATATACCTTACGGACTATCTGCCATAAGGTCTCGTTGCCCGAGAATTGGTCACTTGCGGTAATAGACCCTTGTTGAAAGGTTGCTGTCGTAACCTGCCGTGATAGTGAAATTTCATCCTCAGTCTGCGCTTAAGATACCCCGATAGGAAAATGTGAATGTCTGTATGCTGGCAGGCTCAAGGCAATGTTACATGACAAGTTTCTTCAACGTAGTGGTGCTACTGATTAGTCGCAAGCGTAGTTCTGGCAGCGCATGATGCTGGAAGGGATGCAATTTATTTATCTTGGCTAGGATCCGGAAATGTGAATGCGAAACGTGACGAATGACTCCAATTCCACACGAACTACTCTTGTCTGTTACACAGGTCGTTTTACACTACACCACCGTCAGAGCGTTGAGGTCGCGGTGACTACCCCCCAGCTGGTATGAAATTAGGGAAAAGAGAAGCGATTTTTTTTTGATTAAATATATTGGAATTTGGAACTTTTGGCTTGCTCTAAAATCTAATGGATCCGGTGGAGAAAATAGACATAAAGAGATGATAAGGGGTCTTCCATTCATGTTGGAAGAGAAACTTTTATTGTGCCTCTGTGACCCCGCTCTCGATCTGTCCTTTCTCACTCGGGTGTAGACAAACTGCCGAGCGCCCTTGGCGACAATCCTGGGCAAATCGCTTCTCGGTACACGCGGGATACGTGTGTAGACTGCATGCACACGCTGATAGGTGGTTTCTCCGGGAAACGATGGGACACAACCTCTAGTTTTTTTCCAGGCTTCATGCAGAACTATTGCGGAAATTGAACAACAGTTCTTTCGCTGTGAATACCATGCTCCAAATACCCAGTTGGTACTGTGGCCATCACATCCATGGTGAAGGACGCACTAAGCCAAACATCCATCAACAAGAACACCATCCATATATGGCATACAAATTGCCTGATACAGTACCCTTTCCATCTTTCCCATTTCCCGTCACTACAGTGAGGACAAATGCTAATAAAAGTCACACGTACGCTTCTTTGCTCTATGGTTCTCTGACTGGTATCTTCCTTTGATAACTGTCAATTCGATTTTTAAGAACCCCAAAATGATTTCGAATTGTCTGTAGGGTGTTGGTTTGCTCTGCAGTCATTCCAGTCCACCCTCTTGCAGCTACGCTCGTATGCCACGTCGGCTAGTAAGCTATACTCCAACATGTCTTCGCATTTCATTTCTTTGACGACGTGCTTCAATATTTAGGGTCCCAAAATATCCCCAATGCCGGATACATAAACCACTTTTCGAGAATACATTCTTACAAGATGTACACGTGTTAACCGGTATCACTTACGAGATATAGCCAATGGACATCAAGTCAGAAATTCCACTACTTACGATCTCTGCTCCGATTCCTGTGACGAAGGAGCAGTCAGGATTTTCCATAGTATTACCTGAGTATTGTCGAGTGTGCCTCCTCCTTCATTATCAATCGCATTGGAGAAAGAGAAAGAGTGAATGTGAGCAGGTTTCTGTTGTGCCCCACACGCCCTTCAAGGAGTCGATTCTAACCACCGATCAGCACAATTGCAACTAGGCTTGCCAAAGCTTCACCTCATTCAGCGGGCCCCGCCCCATCATCTCCAGCGGACTATAAATTGATGTTGGGAGAATCAAACACCTATTTGTGGCTTCCAAAATCATAGTCTTCGCACCAGTACGTTAGGTGCATATGTTGAGATGCGAAAGGAATGGCACCAGGTTATGGATCGGCAATCAATTGACTGCATCATTTCTCACGGTTAAATATGTTCGGTGCACTGAAATCGTCCCCAGGGAGGACTTTGCTCGCCGATACCTCTGAAAAGGATAGACTACAACGTCAGTTTATTTAAGAGATGATAAGGCCAGACTAGGTGAGTCATACGACTGGATTTGCAGGTCTTCCGACCCAATGGCGCCTCATTGGAAGCTTCTATTTTGAGCCCAGGTTCAAGAGACCGAGTCCAATATACAGTCCCAGTACTACAGAGAAGCTTGTTAGAAGCCTGCCTCGTTTTGCAGCATATAGTATTAAGCTAGCTTCTTTCTACCAATTAAAGACCCGTAGACATTCTAGGTCACCATCTTCAGGTACGATATTGATTGATAAGGGATTGAACCAGTACATATATATTATTATGAAGCCAATTATATCCATTCAGTAAGCGAATCCTTCTGAGACTCGCTACGCTTTGAATATCCCTGAGTCACGCCATTGACAAGCTGTAGATTACAAACGACGAAGAACATCCGTCGGAAGAAGGCTAAATCCAAGGATAGGTTGATAGGTTGAATGGGAGCACATTACTTACTTACCATACAAAACAGGAACACATGCAGTAGCCTGCGGCTGTGTGTTATATTTCATATCTATGCCCCCAGGTTCTTCTGAACATGCAGCCACTGTCTCCGATTCGTAATCCTTTCGACATTGGCCTTCAGTGAATGTCATGACATATTCTTGTCATAAGTCATAGCAGAGCATTGCACAATAGAGCTACGTAAATTAATTGACAATATGCAGCTCCCCTTATGAAAAGACGTTTCATTTGTATACAGTGCATAGTTGCTATGTATTGCCAAGCTTCTGTTGCAGAAACGAATGATCCTTTGCCGAATGTGCCTCTGGAAATAGATTACAAGTGATTATCGTCAGTTATAGGCTGGGGGGTGAGTTTCTTAGATATCTGGAAACTATGCAATTCAGTGTCTGGGTCTATGACTGACTGCTGATCACGTATCTCATTCAGCGATATCATTTATTATTTCATTGGGTTCATGTGCGTTGATTGTATACTAATGATGATAAGCTGTCTGAAGAGGCTCAAAGATACCACGACAGCACCGTGCTACCCGCATCACTGGGTCAGGTGAAGGTACAAAAATACAAATCAGACACAATTAGCATCTTATATGTATGTAGCTTTTGAGTCCTCTTCTTCATCGACATAGCTAACTTCTGTACATGTCAACTAATCAATAACGCAGAGTAGCGCATAAATGTTGTACGTATCTATTTCTCAGTAGAGGGGACAGGGTAGAAAGGTGTAGCAAGATTTCTAATTCTATTGAAGTGGCACAACACTAAACAGATCATTTCAATAACCTGTCTAACGTGACTGGAATAAGGACCGGCCAATTGTTATTTCACCGGAGGCCACTTTAACCCCACTAGGACGTGTGGACAGCCTTGAGGGAGAAGGAGGCATGCATGCGGTCTATTGGAACACGAAGGTGCGTTTGAGGTGTATTCTGTTATCCTCAAGGACCCGCTGGAAGGTCGACAGATCAAGGCACAGGTCATCATGGGTCCCAGCCGCCGCCTTTCGGGCGAGATTAGACCCATTAAACTTGCCGCACTGTTGACAGAGACTGCCGCAGCAGTACAGCATGGGTTTACGAGCCTACCGCTGTGTGCCTAGCCATTATGTACCACTGGATTGTGTAATGCGCGACCTTCATTCAATGATGAATCATGATGGGCCCGTTTATATGGTCTTCCTTGAGCCGCGGAAAGACGCTGAAGGTTAGGCTTCTATTCTCTTCCATTTCATCAACTCATGCTGGCGACTGTCGTAATTGGCACAGATGGTACGGTTTCGGTGTCCCAACGAGTCCGTATAGCTCAAAATATTCTCCGGATCTATCGTCCTTCCGTCTTCCGTCTTCTAGCATTGAGCGGGTAACCCGCTTGCGCTGGAAGAGCCCCCAACCCACAACTCACAAACCTATTAGTGTTCAGGTATGGATGAACAGCGCACACCCCTGTCTGTATCACGCATATGTACTATATCCAAATAATCATGTCAGAAATTAATAAATCACTCCTTTCTTGAGTCGTTGCTTGTCGACGGCATGTGATGTGGCCAACTCATTCATC
This sequence comes from Psilocybe cf. subviscida, assembly GCA_013368295.1. NCBI lineage: Eukaryota > Fungi > Basidiomycota > Agaricomycetes > Agaricales > Agrocybaceae > Psilocybe > Psilocybe cf. subviscida. The sequence continues at coordinate 138,302 of JAACJJ010000062.1, read as the reverse complement.
AATCTTCCAAGCCCGTTCTCTATTATTGGAGGTAATGTCAGGGTATCTTAGGAAGAAGATCAGTGACTGAGTCTCTCTGAAATCGCGGTGTTAAGCTTTGTTAAGCTCATGATCATCAGGTATGAATTGGGGCAGTGACCGCGCATACTCCTCTTGGCCTGCAAAAGTCCGCGTCACCGGCGGCAGAACGTCAGTGTGAAGTCAGCCAGAGCTGCAAAATCTCCATATGACCCATTACCACCCGACACGCACTATAATCTGGCAGATTTAGATCTGACAGACTAAATCCGGCGCAACCCTTCCGATTCGGCTGGCATTAACACCATTACTTGCATGCAAAGCCAACAAGTGCACAGTGCTGTAAGACCCTGATAATGGTCATGCTCTCCTATAAGAATGGGCGCCCTGAGTGTCCCCAAAATTACTTGAACCCTTTCACCCCAATCCCGCTCTCGTACACTGCCAACAATGGGCCTGTTTCAAGACGAGCTTACTCCGTCTCTTGCAGAATGGATGTTGAAGCAGCAGATGTTCTGGGTTGCATCTGCACCTCTCTCAGCAGATGGCCATGTCAACATCTCCCCTAAAGGCGTTGAAGGCACTTTTCATGTCGACAACACACGTCGTGTATGGTACGAGGATCTTTCTGGAACAGGTATGATATTTGGCTTTGCGACACTGTACAGAAAACTGATTTCACCAATTAGGCGCCGAAACTGTGGCACACATCAGGGAAAACGGCCGCATATCAATTTTATTTCATGCATTCGAGGGCCCCGCTCGGATCGTAAGGCTGTACGGAAAAGGTTAGGTCGAGGCTGTCCGCGTTCTGAAAATCATGCTTACCCGAACCGCATACGACAGGCTTTATTTACGAGATTGGCAGTCCCGAATATGAGGCACTCCTGCCGCCGGGAAAGCGTATTCCCGGATCTCGTGCCATTATCGGTCTTGACATCACCAAGGTTGGCACAGTGAGTTGATTGTCTTGTCGATGTCCATTGTGCAATGTTAAACAGACACCCTTAGACCTGTGGTTATGCCGTACCTTTCTACCAGTTCCTCGGGCATCGCACTCGTCTCATTGACTGGGCCGCGAAAAAGGAGGCAGTCGATATACAGGACGAGCTCACCGAAATTTCGTCACCTACGACTGCGTCATCCTCGTCTACAATCCCTGACGACGATAGGCCCCTGAATCCCGAGGGCATGAGGCACTGGTGGCAAATGAGAAACCTGAGGAGTCTCGACGGCCTCCCTGCTTTTTCAGTTAGCCTTGGCAAGAAATTTCCCTTCTCTCTCTCATTCTATACCGGCCTTTCCACGACATCAGTCTACTCCAGCTCCACCGCGGCCACCATTGTGACTTCGCAGACGACCCGAGCTCCTCCGCCGACCTCACCGCACGTTGACATCCACGTTAGGCATTCAGAAGTCGAGACTGAGCCACTCAAGCGGGATCAACACATCAAATCACAACTATCCACCCTCCTCTTGCTACTTCTAGCATTCACCATGGGGATTGCAGCTGATCGATTCTACACGACCCATACCTTCCACCGAGATCACCGCCTATCTTCCTTTACCAACGAGTCCCTATTCTCTCATCTTTAATCATAGACTGGCCTTATAATCAATTATGTTACTAATTCCTATTCACCCTTTGTTACCTCATTGATACACTCGATGTAATATTCTTGGACATTACAGTATGTACGTTATGGACACTAATACATACATGCATGATAGTCAAACGTTTTCGATCTCGTCGCAAGCACCCGCGGTATGACCACATTCACCAATGACAGCTTGAAGCTTGGCAGCGTCTTCGAGGCTCAATGATTGAACGAATGAAACGTATACCAGCGAATAATCTGCGTCGCTCTTCGTTAGCCTATCAGGAGCTTGCAGGAGCCAGAATGCAGGGCCGCATTTCTGGTCAGATCCAATGAGCGAAGCTGCTCACTTACTTGCAGGTCCAATGCCCGTTGGTGCACAGTCGACGTCAGCACGTCCGACGTCGGGAAAACTCCGGCTGGGAAAGTGAAAATCTTCAGGAACCTGTCAAATGAGTCACCCAAATGGATCCTCACCAAAGAATCACAATGCCGGCAGAGTAAATGATATTATCGATATAGGTCGAGCGCTAGAAGCCGGAGAATCGGCCTCAATATGAGGTCCTGTATACGCGGATTATGAAGTTTTTTCTCGACTATTTCTGGCCTCCTGACCACCCACTGCCCAGGCCAGCAGCACGGATGCCATGGTCATTCATCGTGTCATTTAGTATAGCGCTATTCAATCTTGAGTCTCCGAGTTCTTGGCCAAGTCCTTCTGTTGGATCCGGCGGAAATGCTTTGCCCATTACAATAACACCTCAGAATGCCAACAGGCGCCCCCTTGTTCCGGTGAATTCTGCGAGCCTGCCTGAGCCTAGAAGAAGGCAAAAATAATCTCGGTATAATCCTAATTGTCCCGGATCGAAGGCGCGATTGGCGCACCCTCGTGGACTTGCCACAGGCTTCGGTCAGCTACTGATAAGAAATCGATCTAACGAGGAGCATAAGCGTATTTTTTATTTTTACCACGGTGGCAGATCAATTTCCTGAAAGAGGCCTCACAAAAATGTCATGTCACTTCCAAGCTCCAACGACTGATACATTAATTAGAACATAAAATGAAGGGGTCGCATATGAATTAGCAAGGCTTAAAACGGTCAAATGAGAGTTGGGAGGAGAATCCAAGGAGCAGTATTCTTAACAATTAGCCGAGATCAGCGTCGATATCGTGATGCCAAACATGGAGCGTACATACCCGAATAAGGCTGTACCTGCCAGCTCCTCACTGTTCTCACAATCCGAAGTCCTTCACGGGGTGTAAACCAACACGTATGTATTGGTTTTTGAAGTCACATTGGTCCCGAAATTAACCCCGGGCTCGAGACGCAATAGGACGATAAAGCATATTACTTGAACATTGAAGCATGATATTCGGTACATCGAGGGCACAGAGGAGTTACTTAAAGGTACATCGAGATTAGAAGTAGTAAATATAACAAAGAAGACAAAAGACGTTGTGAAAGGCAGCACACCGAACGGCGGTTGCCAGACAAATAGACAGACAGAGAACAGAAGGAGTTTGAAATTCGAGAATCGAGGAAAGGTAAATGAAAGGAAGATGTTCGTCACGATAATTGGTGATAAATATGCCGATGATTGCAGGTTGGTGAATGCGTGCTGCTGTGGATAGCGGGAGAGCGATGATGGGTGCGATGGTGAAGATGATAGGTTGATCGTAAATGGGTCCTGGAGCCTCATATGGGAGGCTTGCTGGAGGAACAAGGCAAAGGAAGCTAGTAGAAAGAAAAGGGGAAACCAAGAAGGCAGAGAAAGATCGTGAACACAACACGGATGTTCTATCATACACTATGTCACAAGAAAGAGAAAGAGAGAAAAGAAAAGTGTCCCAATTTACGCAGACGTGGTGGCATTTGAAGATGCCACACGCGCCGACCTCGAAGTGAAAGTCCTCCGAGGCCACCAACGACGACATCGCGCATGTCGCCGCCATATACAAAAGAGTCGCTGGGTGATTGATTGACTTGTTCTTGATTTCGTTTCGTTAATAATTCCGGCGAGAAGGCGATATCCTGCACGCGCATTCTCAGTCCATGTCCATTTCCATTTCCATTTCCAGGCCGTTCCATTTGTTGTCAAATTGAGTCTTCGCGGGGTATGGGGCCGCTGTCAGTTCCTCCTCCTCGTCTTCGTCCTCCTCACGCACGCTGAATCCGACGCTCATCTCGTCCTCCTCGCGCTTCATGCCCATTCCGCGCCTGCCAAAGCTGTGGCCACCAAACCCATATCCAGTGACATGGCCGCTTGTCCCATAGCCACCGGCACCAGCGCCATAGCCATAACCAGGGCTGTGGCTGAGACCTCCCGGAGCCATGGTGGGGTACCCAGGGTATCCGGTGTACGAGCTAGGAGTGCTCTTCGCAATAGCAACGTTGTCTCTGGCGTCATCATCGCCTTCAACATCAATGTCAATTTCCACGCTCTCGTCGCTCCTGCTGCCGCTGCCGCTTCTCGAGCGCGACCTGCTTCCGGACCTGCTGCGTGAGGAGTGGGAGGCCGGGCCGGCGCCGTACGATGCCGAACGCATGGACGAGTTGGGGAGCGACCAGCCACCCGCCGCAGCGGAGACACCGTTCCCGCCAATGATAGTATGGCCGTTGGCCGGGGCGGGGGTGGGCACGCCAAGAAGGCCGGGGCGCACCTGGGTGACTTTGGTGACAGCGCCGACCGCGGGGAGCGAATAGTCATGCAAGCGCGGGCCGGCGCCGGAAGACACGTTGGGCACCGAGCTGGAGATAGGGTGCGGCTGCAGCGCGTAAGTCGTTGTGGTTCTGGGCACGTTCATCGAAGAAGCGTAATGTCCATGGCCCAGGGGAGCGCCATAAGGCGCTGAAGTAGCCATATGGATATTGCGATCGCTCGAAGCAGAGCCAGGATTTCCAGCCGTAGAAAGAGCCCCAGTGACTGGGTCCACCTTGGGTAATGAACCTCCCGAGAGGAATGAGGGCCATTCTGAACGGTCTTCTGGAAGAGACGTGGAGGGCGTTCCCATGTAAGATAGGATAGCCGCAGCCTGAACCGGAAATGCTCATCAGAACTGCATTATCCGCCTTCCCACACAAGAAGAACGCACCTCAAGCAGTTGGACTTGCTGATGCTTGCTCAGAACAAACTTCGACGCTTCGCGCCATTGACGGGTATGCTCCCAACGATGCTTGTTCAAGCAATTAGGATGACGGTATATCTGGATGATACAGCAGCGCATTAGCATCGATTGCAAATCTGAACGAATAATAACCCAAATCGGAGACGAACACACCTTGGAGCAACTCTCGCAGATATAGTCTACCCCGCGCTTCTTGGCCTTGCCACCGCCAACCGAGATAGGTGCAGAACCTCTGCGATCATTCTGCTCCTCTTCGGCGTCATCCGCCACGGCGCTATCCTCTTCGCCCTTCGCAAGGATGCTGACACCGTTAGGCGCCGAGGCGGAGATGATGGGTATTCCTTGAGATGGCCTTGGTTTGATGGCCACAGGAGGGTGCGCATACGCCGCCTGCCCCAGCGACTGGGTATGATTATGGCCAGAGGGAGGGGAAGTAGACAACGACAATGTCGCAAGTGATAGGGACCCGGCTGAGCTACCGGATGGCACCAATCTGTGAAACGATAAGCAATCATGTCACTATTAATGGATGATGCTCCAGAGTGTGTAGAGTGCACGAAACAACGCTAAAGATGTGTGCGAATCGTAATCCATAAGAAAAATAAGCCTCAGTAGTGAGGCAGCAAAGTAGAGTCAGTCCGGCAAATATCACCTGATTGCCGGTAATATCTGCGGAGGCGGTGCAAGAAATAGCAAGACGACGACGACGAAAGCACACATGGGCGCTGCTAGATAGTCGCGCCATAAACCCGAATCTGCGTCTATGTCCGGAGCCCAATGGCGCAAGTTTCCCGGCGAAACGACGTGGAAAGATGGACAGGGGGAATGGACACCGCGGTGAATGATCGTTGTTGTCACCAGTGATGGTCACACATTCACGTTGCATGCATAGTCGATCATTACAAAAAAAGTTGGCAAAGTTGAAACTCTGGAACAAGAACACGAAGCATGAAGCCAGAAAATAATTTGAGACAATGCAACCCATGCAGGTTCGAAGCTGCTGAGAGTCACAGAGAAGAAATGGGCATGCAAATGTGGACTGAGAGAGTTGATATGCACGAAATGATGACTGGAGGGTACACAGCGTACCGGCCATAGAGGGGACACTCACAGTGGTCTTGCAGAGGCTTCACGAGCGTCGCTGAGTCTCCTTCTTGCCTTGCCCTGCGAGCTCAGCCTACGATGATGCTTCCCACCCGCTGCGGGCACCATGGTTGACGTCGTGGGTGTCGTGCTCAGACCCTTGGGCGCCAACTCAGGGGCAGTGCTCGCTGCACCTGGCCCTGGCATTGCATCTGCTGCGGCCAGGCTGAGCGACAAGAGGCTCGTAATCGCATCCGTTTGCTGGAGAACAGGGAAACAATGTCCAAGCAGAGTGAGTCAGCACCCTGTGGCTAACCACCCGGCAGGAACACATACCGTTAGCGGGGGCTGGCGACTGGACCTCCGCTCGTTGTTCTGCACTACGGCGGCCATCTGGGGTATGGAATAGGTGTAGTTATAGGTTCCTTCGGAAGGACAATGTCAATGCGCTGACGTCGGAGTCAGGAGGGGGTTCCTGGTGGGTAACTGCGGGCAAAGTCGTTGTTGGATAAAGGTATGCCGGTCGTCGAGAGAAGTACAGTGGTAAATTACAAGAAGAGAGAAAGGAATCAGGCAAGCATGATTGGGGAGATGAAGAGTACTGGGAAAGAGAGAAACCAAGGGCTTAGGTAAACTTTTGCCCCGCTTTTGCCTTGTTTGAATTCCGTTCCTTTCCTCTTCATTCCAATTCGGGCTGTCTCTTGACACCTAACTCTGACTTGATTCCAATTGTATGAATAGCACAAAGTCTTGTCGGAATCCTTTTCTTTCGCTCCTGGTAGCAATCATGAGCATCTGCACACCTTTTAAGTGTTCTTGCACATTATTTTGTCGTCAGAATTTCTCGCTTCCCCTCTAATTCCTCTCACAAACTGACACACATGAAGGCGATGCATGACCTCTGCATGACCTGACATGACGTGTATGTCGCAGTCATTTTGTTGTCGGCGTCTCGGCTTCCCACTTGATTCCCTTCGAGCCAGAAGCTAGCCAACTTTCGCCCCGACGCTGACAAAGCCCGCCCTACGACTCCATTAGGAGACGATATGAGGGTCCAAGCTCAAGTCTCAAGAAGGAGAGCGGAATTATCACAACAGAATAGCAATGGAGATGTTATGTTTTTAGTATCTTATCAATTCAGCATTAGCCGATGTTTCATCATCAGTGGGCGTAGATTAATTGCGCGTATAGCAGCATGATATAGAGGATGGCTATACTGGATTATTCGCATGGATGCACGAAATGCGACGCTTGCAAAACAATTCTGTTTGGCAACATGTGTGACTCATTGGTGACTCATAGGCGCCCACATCGCGTGGCGGGTTTCTCCGATGCGGCGCTTAAACCACTCGGCAACGCCCGAACTGGACCTGGCGACAGCATTTTTCAAACGCATTTCTTCCTCCTTTTTCCAAGCACCCCCATTTCATGAGCGTCTCTCGGACATCTAACCACCGTCCTCGAAACCACCTCCGCAGATGACTTCGAAGTTACAGACTGTAGACACGTGGATGCCGGACTTTACCCATATATCTTCTCGCTCGCTTCCTCTCGGGCCATTCCCGGTTCTTGTTGACAGACATGCACCCGTGCACGCTCCGTTTCATTCTTGTGTTCGCTGCACCTACGATTGCTGCCACAGTGCGTCCGAACTTCTCTCGTCCGTGCGAGCTTCATTGCATCACATGGTCTACGCGTGGCTGTCAACTTCGCCCTGGTTTTAGCTGACTGGATCACGATCAATGGGCCACTCTGTCCATACTCTGAGGTGGCCTGTAGATCCTCGAGAACGGCCCCAAACCTCGCAAGCCCAGATCTGAGCCTTAATTAACCTGGGTGGCTTCCTTTGCCAAGACTCATACGCGTACGGAACTTGGACTCTATGGTATTCGTATCCCACTATGGATATCTCTGGTCCTCTGGAGTTCTGTGCATATGGGCTCGCAAGCAGATTTTTTTTTGGGCTTGATAAATGACAATGACGTCTGTTTCAAAGGACGTCATTGATTCCGGTTGCTGAGGACGAGATCGCCTAATCGCTTGCAGTTACATATCACTTGTTGATGCATCCACGCTGGTCCGTGCTCGTTTCTGTTCGCGGTGTTCATACCCCATGGCAACAGATAGATTTTTTTGTCAATCACCGACACCTTTTATCCTTCACAGTGACTCTACTCAACATTTCAAGAGCGAGCTACGTAAGTATGATAAGGCCGATATCCTCTTAACATACACCATTCTGAACGATCTGATGCCCTCTCCCATCAATTCCTCATCAATCGCAAACGCCTGAAACCGCATACTTAAATTCCTAGGATGGTCCTGGCGACACTAGATTATATATAGGTTTTATGCTCAAGCTTCACGATATATCCAACCTCTACAAGCCGATACTTGTGACCTCTCTGGTCTAAATAAAGGTCCAACCCTCGCTGGCCTGGTTATGCATCACCTTCATGACTAGGATCCAGGAAATTGGCCTGTATGAGGTCTGTATACATAGGCGGTGCCTCAGCCGCCATCTGCTTGCAACTTCTAGGCCGCCGTTGGCAGGACTCAAAATTTACGCCCTTACGCATAGCCCATAAACTTGTGTCTGTAAATGAAATCAGGGACAGCCACCAAGCCGCTGACAACGTTCACACAACGTGTGAACAGAAGGAAGGAGCCACCATTGAGATGTCAATATCATGGCTATGTTATCTGGATTGTGTCTGTGTATAAGGCAAAGGTAGCAACATCTCCAGGACGAGTTGCCTTCCTTTCTCCTCCTTTGCGGCCATTTCATAATCAGGACATCCAACAATGGAAGCATCCTTCTTCAAAAACGCGAAAAACGTGCATATCGGCGGCAATACGCAGTTCAACAATATCGTCGCAGGCAGAGATGTGCGCCAAGTCAACACTGTGGGCCATACCTACAATACAAACTCGAACAACACGACAAGCACAGTGATCCAAGACTCGTATAACGACAATTCGCGGCACATTACTGGTAGTAACAGAGCACAGAATTATCGGCCGACTGGGAGCGCTGAAAGGTACGATGAATTTGTTGGGGACGATAGTCCAGGATGGACTGGTATGTTGCCTTCTTGACTTGACTTCAATATTTCCCTAAATGAACGTAATAAGATGCTAGCGAAACTGATAGTAGTGAAGAAGGGAATAACCACCAACGAGGCCCAACTCGAAGTACGTGCCTGATACATGGTTTCAAATTTCGCCTGAACCGTGCTCTAGAAAAGACTGGCACTCGAACTTCAAAAGCAGGCACCAACCGCCGCCCAGGGGCGACGGGCAAGGGAACCCGCTCGGCACCTCAAGTGCATATGGCCACACCGGCTGCGGGATCTACATCGACTGGGGACGGTGACAGCCAGAGGATGCCTGCACCCACGCACGCGCACACGGCAAGCGCCCCCGCCGTACCGACACTAACCACCTCTTCGCCACCCACACTTTCGCCTGCTCCCCGGCCAGCCTCACACCTCGCAGTGCCACAACCGCAGGCACATTCTGTCAATACATCGACGGCATCGCTCACTCAGAGCATGGCAACTCCAACAAGCGTGGCAGAGAGTATTCCGAGCCCGAATCGCCCTGCATCGGCTCCAATTCCGTCAACATTGGGCAGCCCCGGTGGGTCCTCCTTGACTGTACCATCCGTGCAGGCGCCTTCTACCAGTGTGGGGCAGGCTGATTTGACCGCTCGCCATCGGCGTCCTGCTACGCGAGAAGAAACGCGCGATGAGATCAGAAGGAAGCTCGTCAATGTCGCTCAGAGCGTCCCAATGGATAAATTCTTTATCCTGAAAGACCAAGCGACGAGAGCGAACAAGATATCGGCTTTAGTAGAGGTTCGTACGATTCATGGGTCTTCCTATTTTTACCGTCTAAATAAACTAATTCTCTGGTGTTAGGGGAGCAACGAGAAGATACAGCGCTACAAGGAACTTGTCCAGCTGTCTCAAGAGTCGCACGCGGTTACTTTTGTTGCAATCATGGCTGCCGAGGAAAAAATACCCGATGCAAAAAGGACCTACAATTTGTTAAGGTAAGGCATGACTAAGTCTGTAAAATAATCAACACTAACAGACAGGCGAGCAAAGAATCCTGGATGATATCGAGGAATTGGTGGTCAGCATTGTCCAGAAAGAAGGATTATCCAAGTGGAAACCATTCAAAAGAGAGGAGAACAAGAAATTGGTGAAATCCTATCGGAAGAAATTGGAGACATGGCTCCAAGATTTCCAGGTGCGGGGAGTGTGTCAGATCAGACCTGAAATATATAATTGACTACAAATACCTGGTTTTCAGAATGACGCAGATGTAACAATTGACTTTGCCCTACATCAAGCGTCAATTGCTCTTTCCGAAGCGTTATACACGGAACAACAGTACGAAATTGTTGTACAAGCACCATCGCAGGGAGCTTCCGGCGCTTCACCACCCACTCCGCAGATGCAGACACCTGCACTCTCGCCGGGATCAACGAGCATAAGCGACGTCGCGCGCTCGGCTGTATCACTGGGGAGTGGCTCATCAGCAGTCATGAACGGAGAAGGATCTGGGACCAGGGTGATTCATCAAAATAGCCACAATAACAACAGCAGAAACTACTATAAGTGAAAGTATCACAAATGTAATGTCTATATTGTATCGGTGCCATGGCCCAATAACGGAAAAAGACGGAATTACAGCTCATACATACATGAACTAGGTGATGACGCTGTCATCTCGAGGCTTACTGTGGTGACTGTTTGATGAACACCTCTTCTCCACTTCGCCTTGAACGTTTACATAGACAATCCAATCATCATGACATAGTGCTGGTTTCATTCAAGACACAGGAACAGAGTTGTTTCTAAAAACCTAAAACATTATTTTTTCGTCAAGATCTACGCGAAACTCTTTTTTCCAGACCACGTTGCCTTCAGTGACAGCAATTGAGCCAACCCTAGCCTTCCATTGAGTGATACAGTCATGGACCGGTCCTTGAGACACCAAAAAATCAGCTCGCAAATTGTACTCTATATGACTGTCACTGTACTGTAATTTTTGTGCTCAACAACGAAGACAGTATACTTCTACAGCTGTGAAAAAGAATCAAATGTTTTCAACCACAGGTGATCGACATCGGGGTGAATCTTTGCAAAATCCTGTTATCATCACGCTTTCAACTCCTTGAGACACTGTCACATCAGTTCAATCAAATTTCGGCACACGTCCGGCATTACAAATTCTTGTCAAAGCGCGCATAATTTACACTCCGCCATCTTGCCGAAATCACTAGTTTCCAAATATGGGCTGTGTGACAAGCCACTTTGTCTGTCGGGGAAGATGAACTTATTTTGTACCACACAAGAACTCTATGAACTGGAAAATTTAGGTGCTGACTATAGAGATGCTAGGAATTATATATCTGGCTGATTTTAGACTGCTCTACTACAGATATATTGCAGAATGTTCAAATTTGTCATTTTTCACATCTTCATACGCTAATCGCAAAATATATACCCGGCAGATGACTTTGGGTTGGGAGAGAGAAATGTAGAGTAGTGCAATGCCAACAACTTACAAAAAGATTTACAGGAAAGGACCCAGAAAATGGCGAGATATTTCAGTTTGTCTCAAGGACCAATGCTGTCTCAAGGACCGGTCCATGACTGTAGATCAAAGTAGTCCTTCTACAAGGGTCCGACCGCCTTATAGGCGATCATGCTCGGATCATGAATCCATTGGTGGCTGTGTATGGGCGCTTGTTGGTACAGCTCTGCGATCTTCGCGACGATCATTCCCTCAATGGAACGTATTTCCACACTTCCAAGAATCCCACCCAAAGCCTCGTGTCCATGTCATCTTTTGAATGCCCTTAACGCCCCAGCTCTACCATCTCAAGCATGGGGCAGATTTCGCCGAGTTTATTGGAAGGGGCCACATCAAGGTCGTCCTCAGACATGATCTGATTCGTTTCCCATCATCGCTCTCTCGAATTCGTCGAACGCTTTGTCAACCTCGTTTCATTCCGGGGCTATTGGCAGGCATGATTGATGAAAGATCGCGCTTATGGCGAGGCGCTCAAGATCGTTGGCGTGCCGTAGAACGGTTTCGGTTTGTGCACAGCACTGGACATCGCAAGTTAGCTGTCCGTATGGTCAGTGGTGCCTCCGGACCTCCAGGAGACATTGAAAGCTGAGGTCACGCAGGTTCTATCTTGGCTATTCTCGTGGCTATCCAGGATTGCTTCGCCGCAATTTCAACATGTTTTGAGAGAGTCCTTTTCACAAACTGATGTTCTATTGATTGTGGAATGTCAACATTACTTTCAAAACCGTTCTTCAACCTATAACGGTGCTTATCAACATAAGAAACCACAATTTTTACAGAGTGATTGGGACTCACTATGCTTTTACAAGGCATTGCGCAAAAATTGACAATGACGGGACTATAATGTAACCTAGTAATAAACGATATGTATCTGGATGAATATCTACAATTTTGACGACAAAGAAAGCGCAATTGCGAGGCTGTAATGAGCAGGAAATAGCCGCGAGAAAGCCATGAACCGTGCTCCACGCAACGCCATTTTGCCACGATAGGCCCCACGGGCTATTTCTGGCTACCAGCAAACTGTCTAATTAATGACCATAACCCCCCGTCTAACCCCTCGTCAAAGTGCAAACGCCTGAAAGTACGTACTCGATTTCTAGGATGATTCTGGCGCCAATATATAATTTATAGGCTTTTGTGCTCAAGCTCACGATATCCAAGACCTATAAGCCGATACTTGTGACTCTGGTTTAATAAAAGCTCCAACTATCGCTAGCCTGGTTATGCATCGTCTTGAGTAGTATTCCGGAAATTTCGGCGCCATGGGGGCCTGTATACATAAGTGGTGCCTCAGCCACAATCCGCTTACAATTTTTGAGGCGCTGTTGGTTGAACTCCAACTCTCCGCCCTTGCGCCTTGTGTTTGTAGATGAAATCATGGACAACGTCCAAACCGCTGACAATGTTCACATAACGTGCGAATAGAAGGAAGGAGCTATCTGTGTTATAAGGCAAAGGCTGCAACATCCTCAGGACGAGTTGCCTTCCTTTCTGCTCCTTTGCGGCTATTTCATAATCAAATCCTCCAAGCATGCAATCACCCTTCTTCAAATACGCAAAAAAACATGCATATCGGCAGTGATACGCAGCCCAATAAAATCGTAGCAGCCAGTGATGTGCGCCAAGTCGGCAATGTGGGCAGTACATACAACACAAACTTGTACGACACAATAAATACAGTGACCCAAGACTCGTATAGCGACAATTCGCGGCACAGTATGGGTAGTAACGAGCACGTAACCCGTGCTTCGCACGGGACCCGCACACTTGAGCTTTCTCTGTGAGCAAAGCTCAGCCCATAAGTGTCTAGATAGCCCTTTATCCCTACATAAGCTCCTTAGCTCTTTATAGGTACTTGATTATCGTTGGAGACATCTCTGGATATCCATATTACACATGCCCATGAACTATGATGACATACATCACAGCTAACTGTAAAAATGTTGATTGCCTTCGAAAAAATTGCAATGTCAAATGTGCACCATTGTTTGCTCAGAGCAGACTTGTGGGCTGGGGATAGTGACAAAATAGTGACATATATGCACTACTCTTAAAGCAAAAAATGACGGGGACTCAGAAAGAAGGAATAAAGCACATTTGAACCACAAAGTGGGGTGTTCCGCTGTATCCAGACACAACAGTACGAAATTGTTGTACAAGCACCATCGCAAGGGTCCTCCGGCGCTTCACCGCCCACTTCGCAGATGCAGACACCTGCACCCTCGCCGGGATCAATTGAACAAGCATAAGCGACGTCGCGCACTCGGCTGTATCATTGGGGAGTGGCTCGGCCTGGCTCGGCTTTTATCGACGCCGGGAGCAACATAAACGACCTCACGCCCTCGGCTGCAGTGCCCGTTGATCTTGTCTGTATTGTTGTGGCTGTGGGATCTGCTCGGGGAGCCTCCCTGTCCGGTCCATCAGCGTTTCAATAAAATGTTCTACATATCCACATAGCGAAGACAGGTCATCTCTATGACCCTGGTGCTAGACCCACATCTCAAATGGTTGGACCAAAGAACATGAACGTATCACTTCTCAGCTTGGCCACACATCTGATCCGCACCAATGTTTATACATCTGTTGACAAGCGTGGACACGCTCGAGAGTGAAGAACAGCTGAATCAGAATATAGTCTAGCCGATCTCTGCACGGAAAAGGCAACTAAACCACCCGATCAGGAACCATTCAGACCTCTGAACGTTGATGACCATGATCATGAATGAACATGACAACCAGCCGTGCAAAGCACATCAATGGGTCTTTATCCGTGCATCTCTGATTTTTATGAATCGACCACTCTTTGCTTCCCGCCTTCGTGGAGAGCGTTATGCTTACCGTTAATTACTGGCAACGACGTCAATCGCGCCGGCCTTTTCTCATCTTGTTGCTGATAATTTTCACTGTCCTGCTATTCGCGTCTCCGTTTGGAAACACATCGGACAGCTTCACGGAGAGCAAGGCTGCGGGAACCAGGCGCTACTTGAAGTCGCGAGCTCGCAATGCATCTCTGCAACACATGCACCTCGAGAACGGTTTGCTCAAGGTCAATGAACGGGGGCCACATCCAATATATGAACTTGTCAAGAGTGCGCAGGATTCCTGGGATGGAAAGCTGCGGTCGGCGAGCCGAACCCTTGAAGAGGCCGTAGTCGAGTATCGGAGACGATACAAGCGAGAGCCACCGTGTGGGTTTGACGACTGGTGCGCTATATTCAGTGACGTCGAGCCCTATACTGACTTCAAAGTAGGTGGGGATATGTTGTCGAGCACAACGTGCAGCTCCCTGACGAGTATGATCAAATCATGCGCGACATAGAGCCATTCTGGGGTATAGACCTGAGAGACCTCCAGGAGATAGTGGACGGGTGGGAGGCACACATCGACTCGTACACCATTGGGAAAGATTCATACAGCGATCCAATTTCCCTCAAGAGGACCTCATTTGCTAGCGGCGAGGATGGTCACTCTCCGCTGGCGAACGGCGCTCATTTAATAATTGATTTGATGAAAGAAGTTGAGGATCTCTTGCCGCCATTCCGCGCCATATTCTCGCCACACGACAATCCGAACCTGCACACCGACTACGAGCTGAAGCGACAGGTGCTAGAAGCAGCGCGACGCGGAACTGGTGCGTAGAACCTGATTTCGATATTAGTTGTATTGCTTAGCGACCTTGCAGTCATTGACGTCAATAAGCCGCCGCCAACCAAGCTCGACGGGTGGGTGGCGGCATGTCCGCCACACTCCCCTGCGCGCAACGAGCACATCAACTACGGTGGTGAACCCGATCCCGCAGAGCGACCAAGGACGTTCATCCACGACCACCGTGCATCAATGGACCCGTGCCACCATACATCGCATCTCCTGCTTCATGGACAATTCATCTCGCACCGAAAAGGGCCAGTGCCTCACGCCAGGCTCATCCCCCAGTTTTCGTATGCGCCGACGTTGCTGCACCATGATATAACGCCAGCTGTGCCCTTAGCGTGGGTCCCGGATATCTTCCCGCGCGGAGATGACCCCGAGTGGGAAGACCGCTACGACGGGCGCCTGCAGTGGCGCGGTAGCAACACGGGGATATGGCACGCGCAAGAGAAACGCTGGGAAATCGCACAACGGGCACGCCTCGTGCGGTGGGCTGGAGACGGGAGCTTTGGTGGGACAGGGTCTCTCGGCGAAAACATCACGGTCCTCCCATCGGTGGATGAGGGTATGCCTGTCGGAGAGCCTTTCCAGGTACGGAAGGCATCGTGGGCCCCAGGGATGGTTGATATTGCGTTCGCTGGTGAGCCGCTAAATTGCGCACCGGGAACATGCGAGCAACTGGTCGAGGTATTTGAATGGCGCAAACGCCACAATAACCACGTCGCGGGGAAGTACAAGTATTACATTGATGTAAGCGGATGTCGGTGTGGCTGCTTGGATTACTCCCTGACTAACCGCGTTATTCCACAGGTTGATGGACACGCGTGGTCAAGTCGCTTCAAGAGGCTAATCACCAGTAATGGTCTCGTCTTTAAATCAACCATATATCCGGAATGGTTCACGGACCGTGTTCAGCCTTGGGTGCATTACGTGCCAATACAAGTCGACCTTTCTGATTTATGGGATGCTCTGACGTTTTTCCGGGGACAGCCAGGGGGTGAAGGTGCACATGACAATATGGCGCGAAAGATAGCCAAGGACGGCCGGGATTGGAGTCTGTCGTTTTGGAGGCGGGAAGATATGGTTGCCTATATGTTCCGGTAAGTGGGTCCTGTCATCTGGGCACGAGTATTATTCATCTTTTGCGAGTCGACAGATTGTTCCTTGAGTATGCGCGGGTTATGGATCCCCAAAGAGATTCAATGTCTTTTGACCTGTCTCGTGTGAGGAAGGAGAACAATGTGAGATTCAAGGAGAGACGACGGCAGAAGTCGCAAGCAGGGAGATAACTTCTCAACATTGGACACATGACATATTACAATTCTGACCTACATTAATTAGATACCCCTCATCGCTAATCACTGATTCCCAGACCGCGACTCAAAAAATGAGGTTTGCTTGCGAAAACATCAGCGCAAGCAACGATGGATACAACTTGAGACACTTTAGTGTCCAGGCACATGGGTTCATGATCCTAGTTGTTTATAGTTAGTATGATAACTTCCTATCATAAAGAAGGCAGGATACATACTACTAATCGCAAGTCATTACTTCGTGGCCTGTAACATCTTCAAAGTCGGTTTACTCGACTCCAGACAGCCGAAGCTGCAACTCCAATGGCGACGCCAGTAAGCAGCTTTGCATCAACCAGTCCCAGCAAACTGTTTATCTTGGTAGTGGCTGAGGATCCATCCGAGGACGTCTTCCTGGGAGTATAGACGCTGAATACCTTCGATGACGCGGGGGCGGTTTCGAGCGCTGGGAGTCCGTCTATGCTCACTAAATTTTTTAACTTCCAGTAGGCCCTCAGACCGTTTTCCGGATATTGAACATCGCCGTCCACTGAGCATGTTGCTGACTTATTGTCTTCAATCTCCTTCTTGGCCATCACATTGTGCAGAAGCAGGCGATCCTCTTTAAAAGTGAAGAAAGGGATAGAGTACCCACAGGACTGATGAAGGGGTTAAAACAGGGAATCCGATGAACATATTTTACTTACAGTTCCGACCTTGTGGATGTCGAGTACAATGACAGCTCGTGAGCCCGGTGTCCTTCTTTCCATTGGGATAAGGGCGTTGTAATCTGGAGAATCAAATTCGTGGAATGTACCTGTGTCGGACAGTATAAGTGATATACCACTCGCATTCAGTAGATGTAAACTCACCGGTTCCAAACAGCCTCAAGATTTGCGGCGCGCCTTCGAAAGCACAGAACATGATGGTCATCCTTCCATTCTCGCGCAGATGCGCAATAGTCTCGACTCCTACATGAAACCACCACCGTTAACACACATCAAACTTGGTATGAAGATCTAGAGGGCGTACCGCTACCGCTCATGTCCTCGTACCACACCTTCTTATCATCTACAACGTGAAAAGTCCCCTCGAAGCCCTTGGGCGACACATGGACGTGTCCTTGTGCGCTCAACGGGGCAGTCGCGACCCAGAACATCTTTTGCTTCTGAATCCATGGGAAGATGTGTGGGGGAATCTCGTCGTAGAACTTGCCCATGTCGTCGGTGAAGGTCCTAGTTACAATATGCGGTCTATGGTGCTCCGTCCAGGACTATGAGCTAAACACAAGCTATGGCAGCACATGTTTTGGTTGCCGATGAGGGAAACGCTTCATGATTCGGCCGATCTCGTGAGTCATGTATAACGCCGCACTGAGTACCTCGGGAATTTCTTTAGGGCCATGCCACAAGAACGAGCTCAAGAGTGACTAGTGAGCGCTTGAGCGTTCAAATGCTAGAATTGGGAGGTGTAGAAAGAACAATGAAACAAGATGAGGGTGAGGTCGACGGCAGTGCGGAGTTTTGATTTCTTCAGTCACGATGAACCGCCAGCCCCTAACTTGCTCTCCTTTGTTTAGTTCCATGTATCTGCTTCTACAATTCTTACTTCAATTCAGCCATTGCTTCACAAACTCATTCTGTCTTTATCTGAAGACTTATGGCACACGTTCCCGCATTATTCTCTGAATGCGGAACTCTTCTGGAATGGTTGCATGGACTCCCTCGGGCTCCTTGATTGCGACAAGCGTTCTACCTAGACATCAGTACGGAAACCCCTGAACGCAATCGGCATATCTGGTGAAGCGACATGGTACCAAAACTCATGACGTTGAGACCGGATATTCTCTGCGCGGTGTTATCGCCCTCTTGGATGTGCCGGTAGAAGGTGTGTGCGTGCAGATCTTTTTCGGTGCAGGGTTCCATATTTATATCCTTTCTCCAACAGAAAGATCCTAGTTTGCACCAACTTCGTCACTCGAAGAAGAACGAATGCACACGGCCAGTGGCGATCTTGCTTACGATAATGCGCTGCTGTGTGGACCTATACTTATTGCATCGCAAAAATAGTGAAAGAATGCTCTTATCAGCAACGCCACCATACGGCTATGTGTGCTGTCTGGATGCCTTAAAGCTGGGGCCCCGTTCATGCATTTTTCACCTTCTCAGAGACATGGGCTTTTGTTCCAATCTGATTTTGTGGTGTCTTGCTGCTCTGGCATGGTTCTCTTCCGCTCTTGCGACTCCACTCTCCGGACGTTACGTCCTTGAGCCAGTCTACTCGCGTTTTACGTCGAAGGACAATCCGGATCTGGCGCTGAGGTTCGTCGAGAACTCGGGAGTATGCGAGACGACTCCAGGCGTCCGCCAAATATCTGGATACATCGACGTTGGGACAAACATGTCCATGGTGGGTTTCGAGCGAAGTCTGTCGAACCTTGCTTCCTTACAGTTGGCAATAGTGGTTCTGGTTTTTCGAGTCCCGACATGCACCTGAGACAGCGCCCATCACCCTTTGGTATGTCTGCGTTTGCTTTCTTCATACTTCCAGTGCACTTATCCCAATAACAGGTTGAACGGAGGCCCAGGATGTTCCTCGATGATAGGCCTTTTCCAGGAAAATGGTCCATGTAAAGTCAACCCAGACGGTCTGACTACTACTCTCAATCCATTCAGGTACATTGGGTTCCTCAGCCGTAGACTTGAATTGTGAACAAGTTACTCATCAGTCTTCTCAAAAAAAGCTGGAACAATATCAGCAACAGTCTGTGATAAAGTCATCATGCGTGGGCCATTCAGATTGACAAAGTTTACAGTGCTCTATATCGATCAACCCATCGGAACCGGCTTCTCCTTTGGGGACGACGAAGTGAACAGCACGTTCACTGCATCGCCGTTCGTCTGGCAGGCATTCCAAGTCCTTTTCGAAAGCAAGCAGTTCGCGAAATTCGAGACACGAGAATTCATCTTCGCCACCGAGAGCTACGGCGGCCATTACGGTCCTGAATTTGTGACTTTCTTCGATCAGCAAAATGCACTCATTCGGCAGGGGAAGCTTCCCGGGGAGATCATCACAGTCAGTGCTCTAATGATCAACAAGTAGGTGTCTCGTGAGACCGAGAGGACCATTCGCTCAGTAGTCTGTCTAGCGGATGGTACGACCCGCTCATTCAAAACCAAGCCTACGTCGACTTCGCATTCAACGCCCCGGGGTATGGACCCCTTCAGCCCGACAATGTCTTACAACAGCTCAACCAATCCTTCTTCATGCCGGGAGGTTGTAAGGACCAAGAAGAAGCTTGCATCGCGGCAGCAAGTGATTCCGACTCTGATGCTATCTGCAAAAAAGCGGACAATTTCTGTGTGCGTTTTTTTCACACTGATGAACGTTTACGAGTGCATGCTTAGTCTGGAATTCATAGGTTAACAACGTTTTCTCTCCTGCTGTCGGCGATCGTGACTCCGACGATTTGCGCCAGAATTCGTCAGCGTTGTTCCCGTCGAGTTTCTATCAAACTCTCCTACGCTCTCCCGACATAAAAGCCGCCATTGGCGCTAACTCAACATATCACGAATGTGCAAACGCGCCCTTTAATCTGTTTACCAAGACAGGTGATGTGCGTCCAAATTTCCAACGCTTGTCTAAAAACACAAGTTTACACTTCTGCCACTGCAGGACGCGAGAACCCTCTTACCCCAGTTAAGCGCTCTTGCTGATTCAGGACTGAAGATGCTTCTTTGGGTGAGTCGTTTGTCAATGGATGGCTTCTATAGCTATCTTACAAACGGGTTTACAGGCAGGCGACGCTGATATCAAGTATGTATAATCTCTTCACAATCCAGTCCTTATCGCTGAACTTCTTATAGCTGTAACTGGCTTGGCGGACATGCCTCTGCCCTCGCAATGGAATGGTCAGGGAAACAGCGTTTGGCAAAGGCCGAGTTCACGAACATGACAATCAATGGAGGAGCGGTTGCAGCGATAAAGAATGTGGACAACTTTTCGTTTGCGTGAGTAACATGTTTGTAAGATCTTTCCCGTCCTAATCGCCTTCTTCAGTCGTGTCTATCAGGCCGGACATGAAGTGGTAAGCTCTAATTGCTATTAAGTCGACTTGTGCTCACAAATCGACGGCAGCCTGCATTCCAACCCCAGGCCGCGTTCGAAATATTCAAACAAGTTATACATATGAAGCAGTTGCATTCCGTCAAGGTTTGAAGAAACACAAGATACAGAAGATAGTAGGCATTTTCGATTGTCAAATGAATTTTTACACCGGATGCCTCCACTTCAATTCATGTCCGTTCTCCATAGTTGGTTCCAAAAAACCTCGGAAAATCCACGGCTGCGGTTCGCCCTCCGCCTGATTCTGCGACCATCGCATGCCATATCCCTCCGCAACGCGCACTTCGTACACAAGCACTTGATGAGGAAGCCAGTGCAAGTTTCTCCACGTCGCCGTGTCCATGACCTTGTGAAAGATCGTGAGCGACTTCTCGTTGATAACGGCGACTGGGCCCCTGGTCACGCCCCACCAGCCTTCGCTGCGCCTGCGTTTATCTTTCTCTTCTTCATCGCTTGGTTGTGGCTGCGACCGATGTGAATGTTTAGACCAGGCGCGTGAGCCCGCCGTCAGCCCTTGACTGTTCGAGACGAGGTAGGCTTCGAGACAGGTCTCGATGGATGGCGGAGTGCTCCCTAGTGCTGAACCGACTGTATATGCCAGTCCACGCGCTAAATGGGTGAAGAGGTCTGCATTCTCGAAAAGGGCTGGATCACCAGAAGCTTGATGTCGCAACTGACTCGCTTCGGGAATCTCCTGCAGCCCAAAGCAATAGGGGTCTTGAAGTTTTGACTCTGCAGAAGCAGTGGCGGCCGTCGGTAATCTGTCTGTGGCACTCATTATAATAGACCCCGAAAGGATGATACCTTGAGAACTGGAACAGAATGTTGTGATCAGTGATCATATAGGAGATCGAACGGTTCTTGACTTGGTTTGTGATCGTGACTCCGGTGCTCTCTGGTGATGATCGAAAGAGTCCCACGGCTTTTCTTGAGTTCCCAATCACTGATAGTGACCGCCCAAAATTCATTGTGCTATGTGTGTCATTGCACAAGTGTGAAGAGGGCTTTGCCTCCACATGAGCGTCTTGACTCCTATTCAACGCTGCTCTACAGTCGCAAATGCACCGTTTGACCGCGTTCGTGGCGGACTTTTCTGATTTTCGCATCTTCTGGGCCAAGAGCGCTTTTCGATTGATTTTTTTCGCTGTTCTTCAGGACGATCCGCCATGACTTTCGGGTGTGCGGCCGTTCATGCATGACTCGCTCGTTGCCACTGTGATTGCCCTAGAATTCCAGATAACGCTAGGAACAGTTTGCATAATCCAACAGGAGGTGGTCGGCCGAACGATTGCGCCTAACGAAGGCGCTTATCTATGATGACCTCCTTGACCTCCCTGCATATTGTCGGTAACAGTTCGATAGCTCAAATCTCTTGTAAATCCGTCTGTCTCGCTGATTAATTGACTTACAGGGGACTCTTCAAAGCCATGAAGTCAACTGGAACACGCTACCTCTGGCGTGTGTCAATGATAGACTCTTGTCATACAGGTACCATATATATGTCAGAAATTATCTGCGCATCGCTGAATGTGAACCTTCTCCAGACGTTCTTCGCCTTGGGAAAACAGCGTGATCAACAATGTGTGGGAAAAGCAATTCCAAACTTTGAGTGACGAGCCGTCTCCGAACCTGCAATCATTCTCGCCAACTTTTGACGGATTCTGCCTTTCTCCGCATCTTTCTGCTTATCTGGGGCTGATTTAGGGGTGAAGAGTTTATCAGTGGCCTATTTGAAACGCTCCCGAACCTTGACTTTCTGCCTTTTTGGAGCCCTAGCGCCGCTACATCAGCTAAAGGCACAAGGAGATACTTCGACAACTGTGGGAGAGCACTTATCGCTGGCCTCTCTCCGCTGCATCCACATCACCATATATTTAGATACTTCTTCTTATCGCCAAGTGTCTTTCCTGATAAGACTTGACAATGGAAAGGATTAAAAGCCGACTTGCAAAGAATAGCTCTTCTGTGCCCACCTCGACGCCTTTTAGTGCATCGAAGCCACTCAACGGGAGCTCGCGGACGACACTTCCCTGATTCTTCATCTAAATTCGAGACCAGATGGGAGATACAGTCCTTCCTCAAGGCGCAGGATATGGCGTCGTTGTCGGTACGTTGTTCGTTCAAATCACACTATGCCTTTTCTGAATTAGTCACAGGAATCGGTTTATTCTTCAGCGCCTTCATGCTGGTCATAACGGCCATTCAGGCGCGGTATACAGCGTTCTCACCAAAGAACTCGGAAGAATTCACGAGCGCGTCGCGGAGCGTCAAACCGGGCCTCATTGCATCTGGGATCGTGTCTGCATGGACATGGGCTGCCACTTTGGTACGTTGAACTTTGCACCGTTGTTTCGATGATAATCGTTGACGAAGGACCCCAGCTTCAAAGTAGCGCAGTTGCGTACAAGTTTGGGATTAGCGGACCTTGGTGGTACGGAGGTATGTAACGCAAGCGTTCGTTCGTTACTTTTCTGTTGCTGACTGGGTTTTAGCTGGCGCCACTGTTCAAGTGCTTCTGTTTGCTATGGTGGGTACCAAGTGTCTGATTTTACATGCGAAGAAAAGTTCTTATTATCATCACCATGCTAGCTTGCGGCAAAGCTCAAGCTCAATGCTCCTTACGCTCACACTTGGCTTGAGATCGTCGGCGCACGATGGGGCAAGACTGCTCATCTTGTCTTCATGTTCTTCGGGTAAGCGATTTTTGCTACCGACGATAACTAATACTGATTTTGGTGCTGTTCAGTCTGGCGACAAATGTCATTGTCAGCTCCATGTTGATTCTGGGTGGCTCGGCCACTGTGACGGACTTGACGGGAATGAGCACCCTTGCGGTAAGCCTCAAATTTTTCAACTTGAGTACTTCCTGACTTACTGTACTTCAACAAAGGCGTGTTTCTTGATCCCTCTGGGCGTCGCCATCTATGTTGTTGTTGGAGGCATGCGCTCCACTCTGCTTTGCGACTACACTCACACTTCGGTGCTCTTCGCCATCATCCTAGTGCGTCTCAAAACCCCCTTTTTGTTGTCTACATTCTAATCAGCGCATTACCTACCTTTTTTCAGACTTTCGTCTTCACTGTCTACGCCACGAGCGAGAAGATCGGCAGCCCAACCAAGATGTACGAGCTTCTCCAGGCCGCATCCGCCGCTGCACCAGTCGCTGGAAACGCACACGGCTCCTACCTAACCATGCGCTCCAAGAATGGCCTCATCTTCGGTGTCATCAACATCATCGGAAACTTCGCCACAGTCTTCCAGGACCAGGCTTACTGGCAGCGTGCCATTGCTAGTCGCCCCGCCACCACTGTCAAGGCGTACCTTCTCGGTGGCATCGCTTGGTTCGCAATCCCTTTCACCTTCGCCACTACCCTTGGTCTCGCCGCTGTCGCACTCCGTGGTGACCCCGACATGGCGGTTCTGTCTCCAGCAGACGTCTCTGCCGGCCTTCCTGCCTCCGCCGCTGCTTCGGCACTCATGGGCAAGTCGGGAGCTGCCGCAATCCTCATTCTCCTGTTCCTTGCAGTTACCAGCGCTTGCTCTGCTGAGCTGATTGCTACGTCGTCTTTGTTCACCTACGACATCTACAAGGTATTTAGGCTCTTTGCAAACGAATTTCTAATTGCTGACAATCTCTTCTAAGGCTTATATCAACCCCAAGGCTACGGAAGAACAAATTCTTCGTGTGGGACATTTGGGAGTGAGTGTCCACCGCGAGCATGAGGGGATCGTATCTAATTTTGATGTAATCAGGTCGCATTGTATGCCGTCATCTGCGGTCTCGCAGGATTGATCTTCTTCTACATCGGGATTTCGATGGGCTGGCTATATGTGAGTGCATCCGACCTCTCGTCGTTCTTTTTCGTCATATTCATCGACGTAATCATAGACCTTCATGGGCGTTCTTCTCGGCTCTGGTGTCGTCCCTATCGCGCTCTGTATTACATGGAGCAAGGCCAACAAGTGGGGATGCATTGGTGGATCCATCGCTGGACTTGCGGCCGGCTTGATTGCTTGGTTAGTGACAACGTCCTGCCTCAATGATGGGGTCATCAACGTTACTGTAAGCCTCATTCACCTTCGCACTTTTCCACATCAGACTAAGTTTGTTTTCTCACAGACGAGCGGCGGAGACTTCGAGATGTTGGCTGGAAACCTTGCATCTATCGGCACTGGTGGCATTATCGCGACTGCCACTTCCCTCATTGTGAGACGGCCTCCTGATTTCATCTTTACACAGTAAAAGCCTAACATAATTATAGTGGCCGGACAATTTCGACTGGGAGGCAACACGCGCCATAAACAGACCCTCTCCCGCCTCTTCGCATAGGCTCGACGAGAAATCTGACAGCGACAGCGAGAAGAAGAACGAAGCCCGGGAATCGACTCACTCCATTTCCGGAAACTCCTCTGTCTCGCCCTCAGATGAGGACGACGAGCTCAACCCCGAAGGCTTGAAGTCCGCATTCAAATTCGCAACATACTCTTCGTTGAGCTTGGTATGCACTTTAATTTATTTTTTTTGTAATCATGAGCTGTGATGCTAACTCCGCCCTTCTCTCCAGTTCGTCGTACTCATCCTCCTCATCCCTCTTCCTCTATTCTTCTCGTCGTATGTTTACACCAAAAACGGCCTTACTGGTTGGGTGGCTGTCGGCATTGCCTGGACTTTCCTCTCGGCCATCGCCGTCGTCGTCTACCCTCTCTGGGAGAGCAGAGAGGCTCTATTACAGATTTCAAAGGGACTTTACATTGTGAGTCGCGCAGCTTTTGCTTTTTTCTCCGGGTTCTGACCTATGTTGCAGGATCTCTTCACGAAAGGAAGCGGAAAATATGTGCCACCACGGAAGGGGGCCTCTGTATGATTACGATTATTTACTCTATTTCATCTCAATTTTTTTTTGTGATATCATGTTCCGGTCAAAATAATGCATGTTTTTTTTTAATCTACTCTCAAAATCGTGTGAGTAACGGCGTGGACCTTTGTAGCGCCTGTTGTTGCCGTCAACCTTGTCACTTGTGCGCTTGGTGATGGTGAATTGCACATACCACGGGAAGCCCCTGAGCCGGGAGCAACTCCGACTCAGAGCAAGTGTAAGAGAAATATTAATCATGGCGACCCTGATGGACTTGATTTCTCATTGGCCCTGACGGCCCTGCATCATTTGAAGAACGACCCCGCCAGGAGCGGGAAGAGCTGCCTGTCTCAGGCGGACTGGCAAGAAAACCAGCGGTGGTCTGACCTGGTCAGACGTTCTTGGGACTTCCAAAAACTTTGCCTTCTATTGACGGTGTTGAAAGGCAAGATATATCGGTGCATAGAAAGTATCTCCATCATGTGTCAAATTAACAAAAGTGGTTTGTACCTCATGACGCGCTAAGATAGCTAAGAATTGAAGTGTGCTTCAAGTGTGCTTCCCCCAAACACTCAAATCCATTTGGGAGACGTTCCATTACTCGGCGTTACAGTCATTAGTTAATTTAGTAGTATCAATGATTTCTACCGGGCTTGCTTCCAATTGCAGCGCAACATATGTGGCAGCTGAGTGGCACACAGGCGCCTATTTTTAATTGCAATCGAATATCATTGACAGTACTCACTGTCTCCTCGAACCTTCGTAAACTAACAAACAACATTGCTCAAAGACTCTAAACCCTCAGTGCCAAGATGCGGGGCATCATGTCTTTGGCCAAGAGATGATTTATGTCACAAGGCCTGTATGTCAAACGTGCTTCCGTGGGCTTCCACCCTCATTTCTGAGCCTCGTCATTGTAATTAATCTGATGATGACGCTGTACTGAGCAACTCCAGAGAATATGTACTCATTGACCATCTCCTCCTCCTGCACTATATTTCATTTCCGACAGCCTACCCGCCGGTTAGTAGTGTCAGACACAGTTACCGCCTGAAGGCTGTGCTGCTACATCCTGCCGAGTTGCCGCGATATGGACCTCAGCCAAGCGCCTGTGTGTTATCGACAGACTTGGGGCCTGGCCGCCAAGGACATTCTTGGCGGAGAGAGCCCATATAAGACTGAGCCTTGGCTTCAACGTACCCACTTCCAAGTCCCCTGCTTGCCCTACAAGCCATTTACAGTCTTCGTCGTATCTTCATACATATTGAATGGGAGAAACTTGCGCCTCTACAGCTCATAATGCCTCCAACAATGTTCTGCCCCAGCCAACACCTTCTCTCGTCGCTGAGGATGACGACGAACCTCCTAGTAGTGGGCCAGCTAGTCATCGGACGCCTGAAATGAAGACGAAAGCCAGCATTGCTGGCTCAATGTCTTCTGAATTCGACCCGGCTGTCCATGAAAAGGACTATGCTGCCGCCACTACCGAATTCGACGAGAACGTTGCGGAGAAAATGCACCGACGCGCCGCTCGAACCGACCCAGAGAAGGCCGGTGAGATGGACGCCACAGCGCGAGCAAGGAAAGCTCAACCAACCAAGAAGCACGACAGGGCCGCGCGAATTCGCCGTATTTTCCACATCAAAGAAAGTGTCGGACCTCCCCCCACGTACCGCGCCTCTCTTCGCGCTGCATTCCGATACAGCCCTCTCAACATTCTTCTACTATGTATCCCTGTCTCCTGGGCGCTTCACTACACCCACCAAACCCCAACTTTAATCTTCGTCTTTTCTGCCCTTGGTATCGTGCCACTCGCTGCCCTCTTGGGTCTCGGTACGGAACAAATCGCATTGAAGACCAGTCAAAGCGTTGGTGGCTTGCTCAACGCGTCGCTTGGAAATCTTATCGAGTTAATTATTTCTGGAATCGCTCTCAAGAAGGTTAGTCTATTTATTCTTGTTCTAAGTAAAGAGATGCTGATAAAAATATCCAGTGTGAGTTGGCCTTGATTCAAAGTGCCCTCCTTGGAGGACTTTTGAGCAACCTGCTGCTTGTCTTGGGAATGTCATTCATTGGTATGTATCGTCTTATCATTGTCAAGTCGAAACCCCTAATTCCAATTTCTTTTCAGTTGGAGGCTTCAAATTTAGCCAGCAACAGTTCCAGCCTATGGTAGCCCAATTAAACTCTTCGTTGTTGATAGTTTCTGTTGTCTCATTGGCCATCCCTACGGCATTCGTGAGTGGTCTGTTTCTTCGTGCTCTACCACTGATGCTAATAAAAAGACAGCATCAATACCTTGAGTATAAGCTCACGCCTGGAACAGAAGTTAAGATACTTCTTGAACTCAGCAGAGGAAGCGCAATCCTTTTGATCTTGATTTATGTCGCCTACGTATGTTTTCTTCTTTGAAGGTCGTTCGTGCTATCTCTAACGATTATCAATTACAGCTATTCTTCCAATTCTACTCCCACAACCATTTGTTCCTCGACACTGTTCAAGAGTCCATCCAAACGAGCAGGTCTTCCCGAAGCACTATCCGCGACTCATCGATACAAAGTATCCCTCTTCCTGTCACGAGCGACTCGTCTTCATCTTGCACCTCGTCGTCGTCCAGCTCGGAAGGCAAGGAAGTCCCCAAGCTCAATACGCCGGCGGCGCTGATGCTTCTTGTCGTGGTGACCGCATTGGCCTACGTCACCGCCGAGTACCTCGTCGACTCTCTCGAAGGTTTGGTCGCCGACCACCCGAATGTCTCGAAGGAATGGATCACCCTCATCGTCATCCCTATCATTAGCAATGCGGCCGAGCATGCCACGGCTGTCATTGTCGCCAGCAAAGGAAAGTTCGACTTGGCCATGGGTGTTGCGGTTGGAAGCTGTATTCAGATTGCGTTGTTCGTTATTCCTCTTCTCGTATTGATCGCATGGGGAATGGGCAAGCCGTTGTCGCTGTTGTTCGATCCCTTGGAGACCTTGGTACGTTTTAATTTCCTTGCTTCCGGGTTACTCGTCGACTTACATATTTACTCTGTAATAGGTTCTCTTCCTTTCCGTCCTTCTTGTCAAGTTCTCCGTCGAGGACGGTAAGTCGCACTGGATGAGTGGTCTTGCCCTAATCTGTAAGTCTCTGTGTGAGCCCTGTTAGATCACTTCAACTGACTTAAATTGTAGCCGTGTATACGCTTATTGCCGTGTCATTCTGGTACTATCCCAACGGTGCTATCACGATGATTCAGGGCAAGGCTCTCGAATGTATCTAATGCTCATGAGTTTCATGCACAAACCCAATTTCTTCTTTCTTTGCTTCACGGTCTTACGATAAATCGTCTCGTCTCTCTTCGAATTAACGTTGCAATGTTGAATGTCCATCGATGATCTTGTACTAGTACTTCGGATTATTATATACTATCAACTGTTCAATAGTATCTCAATTGAAGCAGACCCTTGATATGTCTAAATGCTCTGTGTGAATCATTGTAATGATTTATGTTGCTAAGGGTGGCTTGTACCTGGTTTGTGCGCTGGTTTTGTCGTGCCACTCAGATGCCTTGTGTGATTGATTGGTGCCGGAGTGCCGGACAGATGTGACGTCGCCGTGACCCGACGTATACGTGACATCGCGTCGAAGCTCATTTAGGTCCTGGCTACCACTCAACTTCACTTTGCCTTCGCTCCTCAACTTCATTAGCGCCCTTTCGCCGACGATTTACATTTTTTCAAAAGCCACGGCTCTTTCTAAGCTCTTTCTACCCCTTCACATGTCGTCTGCGAAAGCCAGAGGTGCTCATGCTAAGGCTATCTTGGGCCATGAGTTGTATGCACAACTGGCCAACACGAACGTGCTTCTCGTCGGTGCAGGCGGTATTGGATGCGAGCTGCGTGAGTTATATGCTGGTGATACTCTCAACAGCGCTGAGAGCTTGCTTTTCTAGTCAAGAACATTGTTTTAACGGGTTTCGGAAAGATTACCCTGCTGGATCTCGACACCATTGATGTTTCCAACCTGAACCGCCAATTTTTGTTCAAGAAGAAGGATGTGAAACAGAGCAAGGCCTTGGTGTGGACTCTTCTCATTCGATTTATCTGAATTGTGCGGTTTTAAAGCCAAAGCCGCCCAGGTTGCTGCCCAAACTGCCGCGCCGTTCAATCCCAATGTGCGCATCACCCCCATACACGACAACATCAAGGAGCCACAGTACGACGTCCAATGGTTTCAGCAATTCGACCTAGTGCTGAACGCATTGGATAACCTCGGTACGCTGTCACCCTGCTTTATCTACCCATGTTGGTACTCATGTCGAGCAGACGCCCGACGACATGTGAACAAGATGTGTATGGCCGCGAAGGTGCCGTTGGTGGAGTCGGGAACTGCTGGATATCTTGGCCAAGTGCAGCCTCTGCTCAAGGTAAAGCCATTACTGTCGAAAGATATGGTCCCTTCTCAAGTGTTGTTGTAGGACTTGACGGAGTGCTTTGACTGCATACCAAAACCCACACCGAAGACATTCCCTGTCTGCACCATTCGCTCGACGCCGAGTCAGCCCATACATTGTATTGTGTGGAGCAAAAGTTATCTTATGGGGTACGTATATTATATACGTCGCCCAGTCCCCAAAATTTATCGGTTTGTAGTCAGCTTTTTGGCGAAGATGAAGATGCAGGCAGCGAATTGGATGTTGCTGAGAAGGAGGGCGAAAACGGTAACTGAAATCCCTCTCCCATGTTCGGAAACAATACCAACTGTACTGCAGCTCAGGAAATCGCGACTTTGAGGCGTGAAGCACAGGCTTTCCGTACTGTGCGGGAAGCCCTGCGGAACCCTAACGATATGGGAGACACCGCACAACTCGTGTTTCAAAAGGTTGGCCCAAGTTCTGAACTTTCATATGCTTACCAATTCTCACCTTCTGGATGACAGGTCTTCAATTCAGACATCAAAAACCTGCTGATCATGGCGGACATGTGGAAGTCGCGCGCCCCACCAACGCCTCTTGACTATCACACTATTCTAGATGGGACCTTCCAGCCCTCAAGGACACACGCATCTGCCAATTCGAGTAATGGCTCTACTAGCAACTCAGCACCCAATGGCACAACAGCTCAGGCCACTACAAGTGCATCTACATTAAAAGACCAGCGGGCCTTGTCGCTCAAAGACAACCTCGACCTGTTTATTTCAAGGTATGTGATCTTATTTTGATGTGCCTGTTACGACGTTCACGGGTCTCCCACCAGTACAAATCGAATGGCCGAACGCCTGCGGAAAGGAGAGCAGACAATATCGTTTGACAAGGATGATGATGACACGCTCGACTTCGTGACTGCGTCTTCCAACTTGAGGTCTTACGCTTACGGAATCGACGGCAAGACGCGCTGGGAGGTAAAAGGTGTGTCTGTCTCATGCTAATATCCAATAAGCATCCTACTAATCATATCCCTCTCAGAAATGGCAGGGAACATCATCCCCGCAATCGCCACAACTAACGCCATAATCTCCGGTCTCATCGTGTTGCAAGCCCTGCACTTGTTGAAGAAGTCTTACGACCATCTACGGAATGTCCACATCCAGCTGAAACCCGCTGTACCGCTTTCTACCATCAAATTGAGCGCGCCCAATTCTGAATGTGGCATTTGTCGCGACACTTATGCAACACTTCTTTGTGACCCGTCGCGCACGCTCCTCGGAGATGTTGTCCGCGGGATTATGGGTGACGACACCCGCGAAGTCAGCGTCTTTGAGGACAAGCGTATGCTTAGCGACCCTGATTGGGAGGACAACTATGAGCGCACGCTGGAGAGCCTCAACATCGGACGCGGTCAATTCATTAGTATCGTTGATGAGGAGAGTGAATGGTCCACTATCACGGTCGCTCTAGGTGTTTTGCCGTATGTCTCTTTCTCTCTTTCACCTCGAGTGCTATTAGCATGCTGATCTTCTATTTATTTTATCAAGTCCGAATCATCCTATCGAAGAGACCCCGTACATCCTCCCTTCCCCACCACCAAAGCCGTCAGCCAGAGTCAAGCCCCCACCTCGTGCCGAGACGCCTCCCCGCACATCAGAAAAGCACCTTCTGCCTACAGAGGATGCAAATGGTGTTATTGATCTTGAGCCAACGCCCAAGAAGAAGCGCAAGTTCTCTGAGGCAGGTTTGCAGAGTCCCACCACCAACAAGAAACCACGGCTGGGGAACGATGTAGTGTTGGTGGACGGCCCTCAGGCGCCAGAAGCGGATTATATTCTGATAGACGACGATTGAGCCTGCTGGCTGACCTGGATGCTGAATGTTTGCACTTCTTTACATTATTACCCTTGCTTTTATCTTTTGTGAGCATCCATAATACATAGCTTAGTGTTTGAGAACCTAGTCTGCAGGGCAGGGCGCTTGGTTTTGCAGACTGGAATGTTCAGGTGGGCAGGCTGCAACAACCCACTGCCATGCTATTCACAAGCATTAATGGGGTAGTGGTAACCTGGGTCGTTGCCATTCGAGTGATAAGCTCGACCCGCCGGGGGTTCGATTCCCTCTTAATGCATTCTTTTTGTTTTGTCTGTGGGTTTGGGCGCCTAATTTGAAATCCTTTGCCATTGCCCTTTGCAATCCTATTCGTACTTTTGGTCCTCAAAAGACGCTCTAGATTACTGATCAACCATTCTCTTTCCTTTCTGGACGTTCTGGATTTTATCCTGCTCTCTGTCAGCCCTCCTTCAATGAGCATTTCATATATGCTGCATCCGATGTTCCAACGATATATCACCATGCTTCCGGTCGATTCGTTCAGAGTCATCGCTCCCTGAGCCTACTTGAACTTACCTTCCAGTCCCTGACCTTTCTGTCCTGCAGGGTGCGCATGTGACAGGCTTCTTGCGGGCCCCCAAACTGCATGACGATGCTTATTCGCCTTCCTTGACTCCACATGAGTCAGAACTAACCACCTCTGACCTCTTCCTTCGCCCTAGGTGTTTCTTTTCTCATTTCTCCATTTACCTCTTCCAGAGTCTTCTGAAATTTCAGGCCATCCAGATTTTTGTCCCCGGTGGCCAAAGCGGCCCGCATGCCTGTCAGAAGCTACAGATGACAATTCTTCATGTCTTCTACGATGCCCTCACCGGGATACATCATGTGGACTGGAATAGGCCTGCTGTGCTTATAATGGAACTCCTGAGAGGATTCGCGTGGAAGTCTGTATACCCAGTTGCGATGTGGACAACTCGCTCAGCATTGCAGCTTAGCCAGCTCCTTTTTGTGCTTTTCTCGACGGCTCATTCTGCTCCGAATGGCTTTCCAAAGTCTGGCAACGGCCTATGGTATACAAAACCAGGAAGCGTCTGGTCCCGAGAATGGCTCCCGGTTGGCAATGGCTATCTCGCTGGTCAGTTGCTTTGAAGACGCAAATGAACATTCGCATATTGAACTGAATAGCAATGGTACCGGGAGCAACATCTCAGGAAACCACACAGCTCAATATCGAGTCATTGTGGTCCGGTGGACCTTTTGCAGACCCAGTAAGTGCTTCCAAATTTCGTTCTGTTGCAATTCTGTTGACATCTCTTAATTTTGCAGACCTACAACGGAGGGAATAAACTGCCGGCAGAGCAGGCAGAAACAGCCCAAACCATGGAGCAGATTCGCCAGACCATTTTCCAAAGCCCCACCGGCGAAATTGACAGTATGTTCATTTACGTTAACCATGCACATCAAAAATCTTACGATGCACCTAGACATCGAGGCCTTGGCCACTGATGCAGGCCAATATGGTTTGTCCTCTCCCTCATAAGCTTGACGCCCGCTGATGAGGTTGTGAAGGGTCCTACGCTGGTGCCGGACATTTATTGTCCACCTTAAATGTGACAGGCGCAGCGACAAACTATGCGCGATGGCTTGATATGGACCAAGCTATTGCTCGTACTTCATGGACACAAAGTGGTAACAACCTTGAACGGTTCGTCATCAACTTTGCTGCTACTGCAATGCTCACGAATATATTTCTTCTAATGGCTCAATAGAACTACTTTTTGTTCCAACCCCACACGGGCATGTGTGGAGCACGTTTTGACGTCCAACGCAAAGGCGCTTCCAACGTTGACTTATGCATTCACCGTAAACTTGGAGGCTGGTCTCCTGGCGCCTAACATCACTTGCGTATCTTCCAACTCGTTTTTAGTAAATGGGTTCGTATCCAAGCCCGGAATGTCATACGCATTCATATTCCGCGCATTCTCGTCCTCGAGTGCAGCCAAATTCCAATGCATTCAACAACCAGTACCATTCGGCTTCCCGCCAAACGCCACTATTACTTTACCCACCACTGCGGGCGTAACAGACACTTGGATCGCCTGGGTTGGCGACACAGATTATGACATGAGCGCGGGTGACGCGCTGCACGCGTTCTCATTCCGGGGCGTCGACCCAGTGACGAAATTACACGCGCTCAACGTTAATGTGCTCTCGGATTATCAGTCGCTCTTCAACCAACATGTCGCGGATGTGAAGAGTGTTCTCTCGGATTCATTTGCGCTTGACCTCGGTCAGGTCCCGGCGCTCGATAAGCCGACCGATGTGTTGAAGGCAAACTATGCCATTGACGGACCAGCAAGTAACGCGTATCTGGATTGGATTCTGTTCAATTATGGACGGTATTTGCTTGCGTCGAGCTCTCGTAGCGTACTTCCTGCCAATCTGCAAGGGAAATGGGCGAATGGGCTCGGTAATGCATGGAGTGCTGGTGCGCCTGTCTCTATTTGAGAGTTGTTGTTCACGGGGCTGACCTCAATTTTGTGCATTCAGATTATCGTGCGTCTATCTCAATCTGTACATTTTTGAGTGCAATATCATTCAATACCCAACACAGATTCGAACATCAACATCCAAATGAATTACTGGATTGCAGAGATGACGGGCCTTGGGAAGCTTGCCGTTCCGCTCTTTGATTATATCCAGGTGAGTGACACGCTTAAAGTGGACTCGATGAGTTCGTCGACCTCAAGCAATCGTAGAAAACATGGGCACCCCGAGGTGCGGAAACGGCGCAGGTCCTCTACAATATCACTCGAGGATGGGTTACTCATAATGAGGTGAGTGACATGGGCGTATCAAATATGGCCAAGCTAACATCCATTCAGATGAATGTCGGTAGTACTTTTATTTCGTGCATTTCATTGGGCTGATGTTACAAAGATTTTTGGTCACACTGGTATGAAGGCATCTGGAAACAGTGCTCAGTGGGCGGACTACCCCGGTAAGCCCTAATTCAAAATTCGTGCTGCATTGAGTGGGAGATTGTCAATTCACCTGGCATGATTGTTCAGAATCCGCTGTTTGGATGGTAAGTTACTGTCGAATTCGATTTCGAGACCCTACTGAGAGAGTGTAGATGATCCATGTCTGGGACCACTTCGACCATACGAATGATATCTCCTGGTGGAAGTCGCAGGGTTGGCCCCTGGTGAAGGCAAGTTCATCAAGTGTGTTGCTGGAGCTCGTTCGTTGCGACTGACATGAGACACTCTTTCAAGGGAGTCGCTAGCTTCCATCTCGACAAACTAATCCCGGACCTCCACTTCAATGACTCGACCCTCGTCGTGAACCCGTGCAACTCGCCAGAGCAAGTGCCCATAACCCTCGGTCAGTGACTTGCGCGCGACATGAGTCAGTTATTGAACCCTTTGCCATTTGAAAGGGTGTGCTCATGCACAGCAGATGATTTGGCAGCTGTTCAACGCTGTTGAGAAGGGATTTAACGCTTCTGGAGACAAGGACGTTGCTTTCTTACAAGGTGTGATGCATCATTGACTAGTGCTCTGTGGGTGCTCACGGTCGCATAATTTGCTCTGTAGAGGTGCGCGCTAAGCGTGCCAAGATGGACAAAGGACTCAAGATCGGTTCGTGGGGTCAGCTTCAAGGTACTGGAATTTACCCCATAGCAGAATGTCCGCATTTCTAACAACTTTCACTGCAATAGAGTGGAAAGTCGAGAAGGACGACCCAGCAGACACACACCGTCATCTCTCGCATCTCATTGGACTTTACCCAGGATACGCAATCACCAACTTCGACCCGTCTCCTTCCGTACAGGGAACAGGGCCGTCCAAAGGATACAGCCAGGGCCAAATCATCGACGCGGCGACGGTCAGCCTCATCCACCGCGGAAACGGGACGGGCCCCGACGCGGACTCGGGCTGGGAGAAGGCATGGCGTGCAGCGGCGTGGGCACAGTTGGGCAACAATGGCATGTTTTATCACGAACTCTCGTTTGCGCTGCACGAGAACTTTGGCGACAACCTGTTTAGTTTGTATGACCCCGCCGACGCGGACCCGATCTTCCAAATTGACGCAAACTTTGGTTTCCCTGCTGCCGTACTGGTGCGTGTGATGTGCCCATTATATGTGAACTTTTTCGCTGACATGCTTCCGTTGACCCGGTAGAACGCGCTCATCCACGCACCAGACGTTGCGTCACTCGACACACCGTTGACGATCACGCTCCTTCCTGCACTTCCGGCACAATGGGCGGCCTCTGGATCCATCCGCGGCGCTCGTGTGCGGGGCGGCATCACGGTCGACTTCTCGTGGAAGGAAGGCAAACTCGCTGGGGCGACACTGACCGTCGATAGCAAAAACGCCTTCCCTGCACGTCCTGTGCGCGTTGTATCTACGGGCCGCGTGCTAGCGTCCTTTGTAACGTCCCCTGGATTGGTCAAGAAGCTTTCCTCTTAGTACCCTTTAATCACTGCTTGAGGTGTTACTATAATATATAGATCGCATGTTTGCACAAGCACTTCGTTAGTAATTAGGCGCCCATCATTCAGTCGTGGGAAAGTTGAGAGAGCTTGCACTCCGAACCTGAACATGGAAGGTTGTTTCGATTCAAAACATGTAAGACGTCCAGAAAAAGGTAAGAACAAAGATAATGCGTGTGTCTATAAGAATAAATGCGTGTGTCTGTCCATGATTATGTAGCAACAATACTGTCCGTCTGCAGTCACAGCAACAAGAAGAACCAGACAATGTCAGTGCGGCATGATGCAAAGAATGATTTCAAATAAAAGAATGTAAGTACGTGGTCCGTGGAGTGGGTATATAGGGGCTTTTGGCGCTGCAGATGTACGGCTTTGTGGCTTTGTTGTTGTATGGCGTGATGCGCTGTGACCGCTATGTTCTGAATGGAAGGAGGAGTATATGGGCACAACTTCGCCGTGGACGTCGTTCGTTTTTTGAGATGGGCTGGGTATAGTGGATCCGCCGAATGGGAGCTATCATGATTGAGTCGAGATAGAGCTAGAAGGCGAGGATCAGAGGGCTCGATGAATGAATATATGTATGGGTGGCTGCATGCTGGTGGTGGTGGCTAGTGGCATGATGGTGATGACTGATATTGATGGCGATGATGCAACTGCGACTGGTTCTATCTCTCTCCTCCTTCCACCATGTCCCCCGCTCACTCGTATCTCTTCACATCGACAAGGTCTGCAACGTACTCGAGTACACGGTCTGGATCAGAGTTTCTTAAATTTCTAGTGGCACAGCGACCACACTTTGACGCTCTCGCTGTGTGCAGAAGATTAGAATAAGACGCATATAACCAAGGATCGACACCTACATCGCAAGTCCGCGTTGTTCATCGTTAGGCCAGGTAGCAGCCCATGTCGACTGGTCTTTGGCAAAATCGCGCATGGCACTTGCGCTCGAGTCGAACCAAGCCTTGTTGCCATCGCCGTCGGGGAAATACCCGCTGGTTCCTCCAGCTGCAAGTCCGATGGCAAGGTAAAAGTCTGATACAACACGACAATCAGTATCAAGCTCCAAAAAGTATTCAAAGGAGCGCATATACCTTGGTCAAACGGCGCATTTCTCGGTCCATTGCTCCACACATTCTCCACGACGACCGTCTTGCCCGTCGTTGCGTTCATAGCGGTCTGCGGGAAGTGGGCGCGATCCCAGAAGCTGCCTTTGTTCTTGCCCTTGCCGCCTTGCGGCGTCTGGATCAACAGCGTACTCTGTACGCGGCTGTCAACATACATGCGCACGAAGTCTTCTGTCCACTCGAGAGTGTAGGTGTGAAACGCGGCGGCGTACGAGGAGCGCTTGAGGCTGTACCCGCCGAAGAGGAGTTGCGTGAGGGAAGATATGGGTCCGTAGGTCAGCGCGCTGCGCACGAAGTTGTTGCCTTGCGCAGGATATGTCGGGGCGTTCCCACGTGCCGCAACGAGTTGCATCTCCCCGGAGAGTGGCCATGCACCATACGCGTCTTTCACAGGCAGCAAGCTGATACTCGGCCACAGCCAGTCGCTGTGGAGGGGTCGTCAGAAACGAAGAAAACGACGAATCAAAATCTACGCACCCAACAGGCATACGCGCCTTCACCTCCACCTTCCCGTACTTCACGGTCAATTTTCCCTTCGTGTTGACGCGAGCACTCATCACAGGACGGACTACCGCATTCCCGCCGTTCCCGCCGGCATTGCTATTGCAGCTCGCGTCTGTTGCCTGATCAGCCTGGACGTTTCCCGGTGCGCTCGTCAGGCGGTTGTTGCTACTCGTCGGGCTCGTGCCGTTGCCCACTGTGCACCCTGCGAGAGTGTACTTGCCGCCGCTGAGAATTGCGTCCGCGCCGCCTTGGATAACATCCGACGTGAAGGTGGGATACAGCAGCATGCCGCTGCTCGACGTGAAGCGCAGATTATCTCCCAGCGAAGTCATCATCTCGAAGCTCCCTGTGCCGTACCCGCCGGCCTGCACCTCGCGGTTCCACGAGTTCGAGTCGAGCCCGCTGGCGCCCTTGAAGGACTGGTCCATCACGCTGCACAGGCGGGAGTCGTCGAGCTTCACGACGGTGCGCACGCCGTCCCAGCATAAGAACGCTGCGCCTGCTAAACCGAGCACGATGCACCCGAAGGTCAGGAACCAGCTGGAGCGCGTGCGGGGCTGGCGCGACGCGAGCCACGGTTTGTCTTCCTTCGTGAGCGGGGCGGCGAGACGCGTACTCGGCAAAGGAGGCTTGCGCGCAGCGAGGTGGGCTGCGTAGGGCGAGGGCGCGTTCAGCATCGCGGAGCCGTTGAGGCCCGCCATGTACGCGCCGTCCTTCTCCTTCCCGTTCCCGGGCGCTAAAGGGCTCATGGGCAGCGCGGTGGTGCTGCCGCTGGGCGAGTTGTGCGCTGCCAACGAGGAGTAATGCTGGGTGGCATACGAGGGTGGGCTCCAGATGCTGCTGGGTCGGCTTGCGGGGCTCAGGAAGGGCGCGCGGAATGAGTGGGTCGAGGCATTGCGAGGGAGGTCTACATCGGTTCTCAGATAGTCAGTGCCAGATTTCGACAGCTCGAGGATTCAAAAATAACGGAAGATGGGCACGAATGTCTGCATGAACCGAACACGAACAACGGAGGACAGAATGCGTCAAGCAGACTGACAGAGCGAGGAGTGACACCAGCCACGCGGGCCGCTCTGCCGGCTGTGAACTGATTGCGATCATGCAACGGACGGTGGCGAAACATTGGACATGGTCACCTCAATGCTGCACCACTGCGTCGCTGTATAGCGCTAGCAACAAGAACTGCAACAAAAATACAAGGATCATGACATACCTCCGATAGGCACGACGCCTGGCGCAGCCATGCCGTTGCTCATGTTGGCTGCCGCGCTTTGCCTGTACAAATCACTGCTGCTCCCGTTCCTGCCTAGCTGACCGCCACTTGCGTACCCGCCGATACCAGCGGCACCGCCAAGAACCTCTGTGCTGCCATTGCGCGTGAGCGGTGTCGACGCGCCACTGCCGCCTGCATAGTCACTTTGCAACGACCCGGACCAGCCGCCTGTACCCCCAGCCGCCATGAATGGAGCGAAAGGCTTGCGCAGCTCGCCACTAGAGGGTCCTGGGCCGGCGTTGGGGTTCGTGGAAAGGGGGTGGTAGAACTCGTCGCTGACGGAGCCGTGGCCGTTGCTGGAGGCGGCTTGTGTGGAATAGGCGACGTTCCCGTTGGTGATGGACTCGACACTGCCGCTGCGCCCCCGCCTGGTGAGAGGGTCGGGGTTGCCGGGGTACGCCTGGAACGGAAAGGCGAAGCTGCTCGGCGGGGCGCGCGTGGGGAGGTGTCTCCCTGAGCCATGAGCGGAGAATCCTGGCGTCACAGGGGACGCTGGTCCATTTGCGTCCTGATAGAGGCTGCTGGGAGACCAGGTGCCGGAGCCAGAGGAATGGCGGCGCACATTCGGCGGCACACTCAGGGGGGACCGGCTGCGAGGCTCTTCACTAATGAGGCTTTCGCCCCCGTTACTTGCGGCCTCATTGCTAGTGTCAGCGTGTTGATGGTCGTCCTCATGGGACTGCAGGTGCGACTGTGCAGACATGGCGATGCCGCTCTGGCGACGGACGTGGACGGGCTGGTACGCGTGTCTGGCTCCGCGGGGCTGGTAGGAAGGTGTCGGTGGCGATGGCTCCACGTCGGACGAGTCGCTCTCTGCACTGGACGCACTGCTGTACCTGGTGCTGGTGGCCGCGAGGAAAAGGGGACGGGGAGGGGCCAAGTGCTGTTGCTCGACACTGGAGTCGTCTGCTTCTGGGTCCTGATAAGAGGGGGTGGAAGGGCGACGGTTATGCGAAGGAGTATTAGAAGCACTGAGCGCGGGCGTGGAGCGGGGGATGGGGGCAACGGGCGTGCCGCTGTGCCGGCGGCGAGGGTATGCCATCGTATCCTCTAGTGGTAAAACTTTGGCGCGACTTGGCTAGGATCTGCACGATCGATAGCGGAATGGGAGCAAAAGGGGGCCGAGCGGAAGGGGACGAGGATGGATGGACGGATTGGATGGAGGAAGGATGCAAGGATGAAAAACGGACTCTTATTTTCTGAAAACACCGCTAGCAGGAGGCGTTATCTCTTCCCTCCCACTCCAGCTTCGCCGCCATCACCACGCCCTTTTAGCTCAATCCAGATTCACAACTCTCAAAGAAACCTTGAGTGGCGCACACATACACAAACGATGGTGATGCTCTCCCTGACGTCACGCCTAATCTCTAGGCGACAAGCGACAGCCGATGATAATTATAAGCGCGTGTCCCCCGGGCACCGCGCTATATCCTATCGTCGCCAATTCGGAGATCGCGATCCTCTCCGCAGAGCTGCTTGCTTTGTGAAATTGTAATTGTGGGTTTCGAGAAGTGCAAGGTGCTACTAATAATTCGCGCGTTTGCCTCGTTTCTTTTCTGCTTTCTCCCTTCCCCCTACTCCCGGAACGACAAGAAAGGACTTGGTCCAAAGACCGACGCGCCATCGCTATTAACTGCTTGCGCGCCTGCTCACTGCGTCGCGTTCGCCACCGAACGCACCTTCGACTCCTCTAGCACCCGGGCCTTTCGCGAGCAATTTCAACGCGCGCGTCATCGCTCCGAAGTCTGCATACCCCCTCTCAATTCTCTCCTCCGAGTCTACTCTCAGAACAGCCTCCCATCCCAACTACCATCCACATTCTGCATCTGCACAAGCACCAACGCACCGCCGCTCATTAAAAAAATCCCCTTGTCAATTTCGCTGGGTCGATCCCACTGAAAACTTGATATTCAAACCATACCGAGGCTAAACATACTAAGAAAGAGAATATAATCATGGATTACGACCGCAACGACGCGCTGCTGCACTGGCTTTTCAAACAGACCCAGGGCGACGCTTGGTTTCGTCCCAATGAGGCACACATAACTGGTGGTGTTGCCCTCCGTGTAGGCGATGGTGAGTCTCGGTCGCTTTGTGTCCCTATTGGTATTACTCTGCCCCGTATAGTTCTGCAAACGGATAGGTGGCAGTTTCGGAGGCCTCGTTTTGCCCCTCCATTATTTTATTTTTTGGTTTGACTGCTTGTGCACGGACTTGCGCTGACTTTGTCTGACAGCCACGTCTACTACCCCCGAATTTCGTGTGTTCCCCTACGAGAATGCTGCACTCGAACCATTCGAGACAGCTGTTGCAGCGCTCAACCCCGTTGTCGCCGTCAAGGTCCGCAGCGCTGCTGTTCATGCCGCGCTCGGTGAAGTGTGAGTGTCGTCTATTTCTCTCGTTTCATGTCTCCTTCGCTTCCTTGCTTTCTTTGGTGCATCGTTTCGCGCTTGTTCATGCTATCCTTAATTTCACCTCTTCCGTCGACGAGTTCTTCCCTGTTTCTCCCTTGATTGTCATTTTTGCTTCCACCCCGCATCCTGTTACCGCGGCTTCTATTCTAGTATCTGACTGGAAGCCTCCTGGTGTCGCATGGTGTACATGCGCATTGTGCGTTGAAATGTTTTTATCTCCGTTCCATTCAGTATATTGGGGTCGCCGCGCGCGTCACCCAACGCGTCATCGCGCTCCCATTTTCCCTCACTTCGCCACCTCGGCGCCTGTGCCATCGTTGATTCCTAATTTTTCCATTGATTTTTCCCGAGGCGTGTTTTTTTTTCGTTGCTATGTTCCTTGACTTCCTTCTTCAGGTTTTCTTTTTTATCTTTACACTGTGATGCAAGACCGTGAGAGGCCATCACGTTCAACGCGATGACGCACAGTGCTCGGGGTCCCGCCTGCTCATGGCACCCACACGCGCCTGGGGAAGGCAGCTGGCGACGCAGCGAGGCAAACTGTGTAGAAAGCAGAACAACGCAAAGGCACCGCGTCGACGGCGACGAGTGCGTTTCTATTGTTCACAAGAAACAAGGCCAGTCGAGACCAGGGACATAGAGTCTTCGGCTAGCATCTCGTTGTGGATGCGGGCCGGGAACCCGGCGAGTGTGGTCTTCGACTGTAGAGTCCCTTATCGCATCGAGAAGGTGCACCTTGTTCTTGCTTTTGCGTTGGAATTGCCGCTGTCCCTATTCCTCCCTTCTGGCACTACCGGTTCTAGCGCTGTTTCGCTGTCTATTTGTTCTTCCGCGGTGGAGCACTGTGCTGTGAGCACTGCCAGTGAATGCAGACGACACCTGTCCACCGTGTTGTCAATGCGGTCTAGTCGATTCTGTCACTCATAATTGTTTATCCATTGGGTCTCTTTCATTTGACCTGTTCATATTTCGCCTTGCGTGTCGTCTCTCTTTTCCAGTTCCCCTGTTTGACTTTAACTGTTGCTGCATGAGAATGAATGAATGCTGATCAGGCTATCCCCTTATCTTTTGTTCCCGTTCATTTCTCCCATCACCCACCCCTATCCACGCCTCCCCTCGGCCACCCCGTCAATCATTGTGGACGCCGATGCGCCTCGACGCACTCCACACACGGATGGTTTATGCACAACAACACGCATACGCCTCATGGCGACCGACACGAAATCCGCCACCGTCAACCCTCAACCGGCGCCACTGCCCGACGCCCTGAATACACAACTTCAAATCGATTTGATGCCTGTGCCCTATTCATGGCGCGTCTTCTTTTGCGGCGTTAATATCTGGGTATCCAATTATGCGTACCTGTATTTGTGCTGGACAATTGCGCTCCCAGTTCGAATGACGAGAAGAACATCTATGTCGATTCCGAGACGCGGATTCAGATCTTGGAGACCATGTTTAACCTGCCGCAGGCCGACAGGGAGCAGTGCGCCGCATTCATTGTCGGTGTCTCTTTAATTGTTAATTTTCGTGTGGAGAACTAACGTATCACTCTAACTATAGAGAGATGAACGCGTGATGGTAATCTGGAGCGAGTCGCTCGACCGTATCGTACCGCTCTGCCAGGATTTCGAGGAGCGGCTCATCAAGCTTTTGTGG
This sequence comes from Psilocybe cf. subviscida, assembly GCA_013368295.1. NCBI lineage: Eukaryota > Fungi > Basidiomycota > Agaricomycetes > Agaricales > Agrocybaceae > Psilocybe > Psilocybe cf. subviscida. Next base: position 95,225 of record JAACJJ010000062.1, on the reverse strand, counting down.
CGCTCGCGCCCTGCTGCCGGCGCCCCTCCATCGTCATACTCGTATGCTGATAGCAGCAGCGCCACACCGTCTGTCGCAGAGCATGGCTCCGCCGATGGGATCCGCATAAGCCGTGCGGGCAACAACGCCAGCCGTGCGTCTGTCAACCGCATTGGACAGCGTCGGGGTTTATATGGCGAACACGGGCGCGAGTACGAGGAAGAGGACGCGCCGGACGCTGAGAAGATTGCCGCCGCTGGTGGTGCGGCGGGCGCCGCCATCGGGGGAGTTCATGTAGCGAAACGCTTCAAGCGGACGTGGTACGGCAAGAAAGTCGCACTACCTGTTCCGGTGATGGACGATAGTGGCGCAGACCTTGAGAACTTTGGCGGTGAGGAAGTCCGTCCAGTCAAGATGTACGCGCCGCTGTATAACGGCCTCGCGTGTGGCTTGGCGCTCGTATTTGCTGGCGCCGCCCTCAAGACGCTTTTGGTGGAATGGATGCTCGATGGCAGCTTCATACGCTTTGCTCTGTGCGTGGTTATACCCCTCCTCTTCTGTGTCTCTTTGGTACGTGTTGGATGGTCCTTATTTCCTTCTATTCATTTTTATTGATTGTGTTATTGCTTGAAACAGTTCTTCGCGCTCCAGATCATCCAGAATGTCACCATGATGATTGGTCCTATTGCACACTACCATGAAAACTCAAAGTATTATTCTGCCGTCCGACCCAGACCCAACAAGGAGGTAGACAGCAACCTGCCGCATATCACGATCCAGATGCCCGTATACAAGGAAAGTCTGGAGCAAGTACTGTAAGTATTTTCTAAGATTTTTCTTTCGTCAGCTTTTTTTGAATTTAAAAATACATCGTTCAGGGCCCCTTCAATTCGTTCTCTGAAGAAAGCCATGCAGACATATGCGCGCCAGGGTGGAACATCTACGATCTTCGTCAACGACGATGGACTGCGACTGCTGTCTCCCGCTGACCGCGATGAACGCCTTGCCTTCTATGCGAATCACAATATTGGCTGGGTCGCTCGCCCCAAACACGACAACGCTTCCGATGGCTTCAAGCGCGCAGGTCGCTTCAAGAAGGCATCGAATATGAACTACGCTTTAGCACTGTCGCTGAAGATGGAGAAGCTTCTGGAGACGCTGCAGAACGGTGGCGGTACATCGGACAACAGCAGGATATCGTCTTCGTCCAATGGGAACGGCGCCGGTCAGAGAGAACAGATGCCATACGGTATCCAGTACCAGAACCACGACGGAAATGATTCCGTAGTATGGGGCCACGGCGCCGGGGGTGCTACTGCCCCCGGCCTCGCGGGCTTTGGTGACGAGGATCTGGAGGAAAGGGCGCTCGGTATGGCCATTGAGGAGGTGTGGGAGGAGAGTGGCCGCAAGTGGCGCCCCTGGGCAGCAAACGGAAAGGCGACCCGCATCGGCGAGATCGTGCTCATTGTAGACTCTGATACGGTTGTTCCTGAGGACTGTCTTCGCGACGCTGCTCGCGAGATGCGCGCAAACCCTACTGTGGCTATCATTCAACACGAGTCTGGTGCGTGCTTCACTCTTTTGTTACCGTTATGATTAGTACATGCTGACGAGTGGCTCGCTCTTCTACCTACTCTTGTCGGGTCCGCATTGTACTTGTCTTCTTTTGCTGCGTGTAGATGTCATGCAGGTTGCCCATCACTACTTCGAGAACGGTATCGCGTACTTTACGCGGAGGATCAACAGGTGTATCTCGATCTGTGAGTCGTCTTCGTTGGTCTGCGACCTCAAGTCATCTCGGCGACTTACGCCCACCGTCCTTCGTCTAGCATGCGCCAACGGCGAAGTCGCCCCCTTCATGGGCCACAATGCGTACGTTGTGTTTGCCACATTACGTACATCCATCACTCTCGCTTAATTCCATCAATTCCCACAGTTTCCTGCGTTGGCGCGCCATCCAAGATGCTTCGTTCATTGACCGTGCTGACGGAAAGGAAAAGATATGGTCTGAGTCTAATGTCTCCGAGGATTTCGATATGGCTCTCCGACTTATCCTGAAGGGATACATCGTGCGGTACGTTTTCATGCGCCTATCTTCTTGATGTGGCTCCAGACGTCCTGACGTGATTTGCATAGATGGGCCACCTACTCCAAGGGTGGCTTCAAGGAAGGTGTATCACTTAGCGTCGACGATGAGCTCAATCGCTGGCAGAAATATTCCTATGGATGCAACGAGTGGGTCTCTTTCATGCCTCGGAGTGTTCTTGCATAAGTTGACCGATCCCGGTGCCTGTTCAAAAGACTTCTTTTCAACCCTATCGTTCAATGGTGGCGAAAGGGTCCCATCACTCGTCAGATTCACACCTTCCTGTGGTCCAAAGCGCCCCTCCACTACAAGATTTCGATGATGGCTTGTGCGTTCTGATCAATGAAAGTATTATCTCGAATCTAAACTAATGTTGGTACCTTTGCTTCGCATGGCACAGACATGTTCTCGTACTGTGAGTCACATTCCAGTACACTTTATGGCGATTGAGGGCGCCTTTACTCAGGTGTCCTCGGGGGCTTGAACATTTTACTTTCATATCGTTGCATATGCTGATAAACTATATCTTCTCTTCAATTAGATGGTATTGCTGCCTCGATCACCATTTCGCTTATCAATTACGTCCTCCTCGGATTCCAGTTCCCTGTGGACGGATTTTTCATGCACAGTTTCGAGATCTTCCTCGCCACCACGGTTGTCTTTTGGGGATCTGGAACTGCCGGTTACACTCTACTCGAGTATCGTCTTGGCCACAAGACGCTGGTGCGTTTAGCCTATCCTCTGTGTAAACTTCTCCGATGGTTTTATCTCATGTATCTTTTGTATTTTTCCATCAGCTGTATGGCCTATTTGAGAACCTCATGTGGATTCCATTCTTGTGAGAATTTTTATCTACCGGAGTCCATGTGTATTGTGTGCTGAACCCCTTTTTTGCGTATAGTTTCTTCTTCTTTGGAGGGCTTTCGATACCCGTCACCCAGGCGATTCTTGCCCATCTATTCTCGTACAACATTCAGTGGTCAGCAACTATTAAGGAAGTAGAGCGGTCCAATTTCTTCAAGGAGATTCCAAAAATCGCCCGGAGGTACGGGAACAATCTGTGCTGGCATCGCCAGGCGATACTGATAATAAACTCTGTTGCAGATTCTGGTTCCCCATGCTATTTTCCTTCGCTGTTATGATTGGCATGATCATTGTCTCGACATCACTTGTTCCATTCCAGTGGCGAATTACAGGCGAGGCGTGGGCTGTTATTTTCCCGCTGTCGTAAGTATCCCTCTTTCATGTTTGTCTTTCTTGTCGCTGAATTGAGTCGTGTCTCCAGCCTGGCTGTCGGCTGCCACATTCTTTTCCCCGTAAGTTGCAGTCAACGGTGCTTGATTGGCGTAGATACTCATAATTGTGCTTCCTCGCAGATTGTGCTGAATCCCTGGCTCATGGTATTCTCATATTAATTATACACTGGACAGTACGGACAAAATGGACTCCTCTCACGCATTGATATTTATGAGCATCGAAAGACTTTAGTATACATACCTACACGTTTATTTCCCTTGATTCCATTTGCACATTTTCCATCCCATTGCACGCTCATTCATTACAATCACACACACACGTAGTTAGATAGTTTCTCTGCTTATTAACCCCTTAGAATCCACTTGTTTTTACGAAGTACTTCTTCCTGTACAATCATCAAGTGCCACTACCAACCTCCGGACTTTGTAAGTACATGCCCTCCTTGATCTCCACAGCTATCCATTTATTGGAACCTGTAAACTCCATGGATTGGAAGTGCTCCTGTTGGCATTCCCAGCAAAGGCTAAAAACACGGCGTGGTAGGGTATGCGAGCAATAGTCCCGGGGTCCTTCACTGAACAACATACATACTTCCTTGAAAGGCAGTTATTTCCTAATCAGTGACGTCAATATGACGCTCGGCAACGCTCGGTAACTTCGGTTGATACGAAGGATCAAAAGACTGTCGAGCGGTGATACGAGGCACTCTGGGCAGTTTCTAGGCCAGGCGTTTGGTAATCTGAACTGTCTTTGTTTTTCTATTCATTATTACGGGATCATGCATCCGTCGGATTGGAAGTTTTTGAGTATTTTAAAAGAAGCCCCAAAAATCATCACAGAATGGCCATCTCTATTGGATTTAAAAGCAGCTCTGAAATCTATGACGAGGAGACAATTATAAGTGTAAATTTTAGGGCCGGTGCGCACTGCAATTGCGTCAGAGATAAGGTGGTGTGGCATTTTATGTGGGTTAGGTAAATCAATAAGTCTGAACAACACGGTACCGTAAAAAGCTCAGGGACACAAGGCATGAGTATTTGGAGTATTCCAGGGCTCGGGGGTTTAATCAGAAATAAATTTATGCAAGTGCTTCATGGGGGCCCATGTGACATTGAATTTTTGAAAGGCTGTAGTCCCTCTTGAGACCTATGCTGTCTGACGAAGTTGGCGACAAGGATTGCAAGCTACGAAGGAGGAAGAAAGAAATTGCTCAAAGACGTTATGAGTTTTGCTACCACTTACACAGTTGGTATGAAACTAGAGCTTCTGCAGCTACCCGGTGAGTTGAATTAGGGTCCTTAGTTCTCTGTCCAAATTAGAACAGTGGATGGGTGATCAGTTGTTGTCAAAATTGACGCCGCCTCAGAGAGCTCTACCAGCGACCTGTCTGCTGATTTGCGGATTTGAGGTCATAACGCTGTATACCATGTTCGGAGTCATGCTCGAGGAAGAAGCTTGAGCGTCTATCTGCTTGGGGATGAAAGAAATGCAACAAGCCAAGACACAGCTGGTGAACGCAGGGACGGGGCGTTTGTCTAGACGTAATTTCATGTTAATTTTTACCGGTAATATCTACGCTACTCTGTATTAAGACTTCTGGTGCAAAAAAAGAGGTTCGAAACTGCAAAAATTGACGTCGAGGTCAATCCTGTGGGTGCACTTACACTTTCACGAAATTGCCTTTTTTCGGTAATGGCTTCTGTGACTCTGCCCCGGTTTTGCGGATTTGAGACCAGGAATCATCAAAATTTTTAGACAGGTTGCTGGTAGAGTTCCTGATACCTGGGCCGTTCTTGAACAGGTGTATTGTCTTGGTATTATCATAACTTTGTAGTACAGGTTGTTGATAGACTGCTGGAAGATGCTTGACCTAAGCAAATTGTAAGCATGATTCCTCACGTATTTTACAATAGTGGCGCTGCGTCAGTGAGCACATAAGCAACCATTAGGCAACTTGTAGGCAACAGCCTCAAAACAGCCTGTAAGCGCCCATATGTCTTACATAAGCCAATGAGCTGTTTAAAGGCATTAGATCCAAACAAACGAGGCCGACACTGGATCCAAATCGGTTGTGCTGAACGTCAGTGCAGCGCTTCATACCATTCCACCCTGCGCCACAGCATTTTCACTGCAATAAGAGAGACATGGCATCCAGAGCGCTCAACGACGATGAAGTCCTCAGCGAGATGAATAAGATGGTTCGTATACCTCTTGAACCGCTCATCTTCAGGAGCTGTATTGAGAAGTAAGCATTGGCTAATATCATAATGTCTGCTTCCCAGGTCGCGTTCATCAAGCAGGAGGCACTGGAGAAGGCCCGCGAGATTCGGGTGAAAGCCGATGAAGAGTTCGCCATTGAAAAGGTACGGCGGTTCAGGCTTCAGGCAACTGGTGTCGTGAATGTCTCCTAATGACGCGTTGATTGCACCAACAGGCCAAACTTGTAAAGCAAGAGCAGCAAGCCATCGACGCACAATTTGAGAAGAAGCGTAAGGCTGCTGAGACCGCACAGAAGATGTACGTCCCGTCTTCCCTGTATCTGGCTACATCGACCAAGATGTTAATATGCCTTGTGGACTGATGCAAACCTATGTGATCGCAGCTCGCAGTCGACAATCACGAACAAGTCTCGCCTGCGGCTTCTGAACAAGCGCGAGGAGATTCTGCAGGAGATCTTCAGTGCCGTGCGGGAACCAGAGACGCCCCTGTACAAGACGCCCGGCTACAGCCAATTCCTCGAGGGCGTGCTCACGGAATCGTACCTCAGCATCCTCGAGCCTTCAGTCACGATCTACTCAAGAAAGTCGGATGTGGACACCGTCAAGGAAGCAGCTGGGGCGGCGGCGAAGTCGTACAAGGAGATCAGTGGACGAGACATTGATTTCGATGTCCAGGGAACTATTGCTGATTCTGCGTACGTCTAATCCATCGAATGTTTCTCAGTGATTCTGACTGTTTCTTCAGGTGCCAGGGTGGAGTGAAACTTGTCAGTGGAACCGGGCGGATTACGCTCGACAATACAATGGAGGAGCGCCTGCGTTTGTTGGAAGACAAGGTTCGTCAATTGACAACAACCTGTTCATACTGTTCTTATCCTCTCCTCGCAGATGCTACCTGAAATCGGCGTCAGCTTGTTCGGCAAGAACAAGAACCGCAAATTCTACACATAATGGAATGCCTTGCTTAAATACACATAGCACCGAAGTCTCTTATATCCTGAACACCCACAAGCCGTAATCCAGATGAGGAACAATGATATTACATGGACAATTCTAATCCTTAGTATAGCCATGCCTGACTGCGACGAATGTCTACCTATACTTTAACCATATAATGCGTGCTCGTCTGGTGTGAAAGATAAGAAAGGAAAACTTTGCTGAACGTCAAAAATAAATGCAAAAACGAGTGCATTAAGAGGGAATCGAACCCCCGGCGGGTCGAGCTTGTTCAACTCGAATGGCAACGACCCAGGTTACCACTACCCCATTAATGCTCATATCAAGTGGCTAACAGGTGTTGTCATATTCACATCTGAAAAGCAATCATCCCTCTATGAATGTCACATTGACGCCACTTGGACGCCACATCTTGTTAAGCGCTCGTGTGCCTCCGAATCCCATATTTGTGCGAAGGACTCTAATGGCTGACCTATCTCTTGTAACATCCAGCTATCCAATCGACAGTTCATAAGGCGGCATGACGCTGCGGTCCGCCGCCTTCTTGCACCTCAGCGCGGAGGCTCAAAACCACATCTCAAAACATCATTTATACATGGAGGTACAGTATTTTACGCTTTCAGCCGATGTACAGAAGTGCAAAACACATCAAATTCAGTATACAGCCCATCCAGTGGGCAGAGCAACGCCGTGTTTACCAACCGAACACCTCTTCGCAAATTTCAATGCCGCCAACTTTGTCGCGCTGAATAGGGTCGACCGCGGACACTGCCTTCGCCACATCGTCTGCGAGGGCCATGGGGCCGCACACACCGAGAACGAGGCCCGTCAGCGAGCCCTTGTCCAAAGACATGTGGCTCTGCGCGACGGCGCGCTGTATAGCAAACTCGATGAACGTGGCGATACGTGGACGGCCAGGAGATAGTGTGAGGCCAGGGGGGAAGTATTCCTGGTGCGCGGGGGACATGGACGGCGAGGGCGCGTTGATATACGGTGCATCGGTGATCGCGTTGTAGAACGGCGGCTGCTTCCCCGTGGGGGCGCGTGTGTAGAAGACGCTGATGCGGACTGGCATGAATGCGGAAGATTGGATGAGGCCCACGAATTTGGAGAGCATGGGGGTGAGATGAGCTGAATAAAAATCTCAGACATATGAATACTAGACGCTGCGGAAGAAGAACGTACAAGGATCCCTAATAACCCACAGCAGTTCAATGACTTTGATGCGGCTCTCTCCTGCGAGGTCCTTCTGTACGAGATCCTCAATAACAGCGAGCGCGAAGGTGATACCGCTTCCGGCAGCGACAAACACTGCAGATGAGAAGCTTGCCAAAACCGTGCGCTGTGGGCCACCATATGGGCCCTCGACCATGACCTTGACCTCTCTGCCTGCGCCATGATCGGATGGGTGGCCGCGCTGCTTCGCCATTGCGTACATACGGCGCGTCCATCCGCCCGCCTTCTTACAAATGAGGACCAATCCTTCCTCCGAGCGCGCGACGCTTGCGATAGTGAAGGGGTGCTGCTCGGCCCAGCCTACAGGACCCATTCCAGTGGAGAGGACGCGCAGGCGAACGTGCTGTCCTGCGCGCCAGCCTGCGTTGATGTCTCGGATTTCAACGCGGGTCAGGTCGAGTTCTGGGATAGGCCGGATGAGGGCGGTGGCGAAACGTGTTTTCAGGAGACGCATAACGTGGTCTACGCCGAAGAAGGCAAGTGCTGCGATGATATATGGCAGTGTTGCTGGTTTGTGCAGGTAAAGCTGTCGTTGTGCGCATTCAGTAAATGATATACAACATCTGCACAAAATGAATGCTCACTGCCGGAAGGAGAAGGCTGAAGCCGACGATATGCGAGACAAGAAATACATTGTACGCTTTCTGCCTCCAGTATGCGGTCGAGAAGAAAAAAATCACGTTAATGCAGCATGTTGCGATCAGGCCCCACATGGGGTTTGGGAGCTTGATCGTCTCAACAAACACTCCGTCAAGGACCCATCTGTAAACTACTGATAGAGTGAGATTTTTTGATACTTACTAGGGGTATTTGGCATTACTCACCAAAATGAGCGGTGTGGATATTGGTAGTAATGACCACCACTCTACCAGCATAACGATGAAGGTAGTTTAGCTGAACATTCGGGTCAGCCATCTAAGCGCCCACAAACGTCTTGTTTGATAAGCGCACCTTTTCATATCCATAACCGAGAAGCCCTCCGATGACGCTATTCTTCTGGGCCATGGCAAAGATAATGGGCAACTGTGCCGTAGCAATCCATCCGGTACGAGTGGTGTCGGTGAAGATGTTGGAGCGATAGAAAGTGGCGTAGAGCATGGCGAGCGAGTACAACAGGACGAACATAGTCTGGGATACGGAAAATCCTGGCATAACCCTCCTGCGTAAGGGGTGGAGGATGGGGCGAAGCTTTGCAAAGTACGTCGCAGGGATGTGTGTTGGAGGGGCCGCAGCGAGCGACAAACTGGACGCCGACCCCTTCTCCGGAAGGCTATCCATCGAGTGCAGGTAGATGGAGTGAACATCGGTCGAGGATGTGAACTTGTCGTCCTTGTACTTGTAGGCGGAGTATATCTCGCTGGACACCGAGCGACGAAGCAGCGGGCGGCGCAAGACGTGACGCAGGAAGTGCGACCCGGACCATTCTTTGTGCGAGAACAGTGCGATGGTCTGGGGCAGGCGAATCACCACAAAGAACGCGAGGAGCCCGATACATGCCAGGTTGATGTTCCACACCAGTGCCTCCGTGTCCACTCTGTGACCTCCAACTCCAGTGACTCCGTCTATCGTTGTGGCGTTGATTCCAGTGCTCGCAGCGGGGGTGGACATTGTGTTAAACCGAGAGTGGAAGATCGGTGCCGGTTGATAGATTTTTAGAGCAAAGAAAGGAGCGTAAGAGGATCAGAGCAAACTACCAGCGTTCCTCTGAGATCGAAAGGAGAAAGATATATTGAAGGCGTCCGTCAGCCAGAGATATAAGGATTTCATGTTGCCCTACGTTGACCCGGCACAAATCTTGTAATGGATTGCACTGCGGAAGTAGTCAATTTTTTATATCCTCGATCGTTGGTTTTTCTTTAAAAGGGAAGGCGACGCACCATTTTCCGCTAAAATCCTTCCCCGGTAGTCGGGAGTCTCAGGCTATTTTTAGACGTGAGTGGCACACAACTCACCTGTCGCGCAAAAATAGATTTACAAGTTGTACATTGAAATTGATGTTCTCTGTTGTGGATATGTAATGCACACCTACATGTTGTCGAGGCAGTCGTGATATGTGTCTAGGTAGTTACAGAATTCGTGGCGCTTGCGCCGCACCCCCGGGGATTTATATAATGCATAAAGTACGCCAATTCGGACATCTTCCAGAGGATCCAACGCACGTTCAAAAAAAGTTCAAAATCAAGAATAAGAGAATAGGTAGAGCCCGCTACCATCCAAATACCTCTTCACATACCTCAATGCCACCAATCTGGTTGCGTCGCAGTGGCTCGACGCCCGCAACTGCGGTTGCGACGTCGTCAGCCAAGCCCACAGGACCGCATACGCCGATCACAAGCCCAGACAGACCGAGCTGCTCATCCTTGATCCTGTTATGCCGCGACGCGCCAGCACCTCCCAGTGTCACTGCGCGTTGCAGCGCGCCTTCGACGAACTTCTGCAGCCTCGGACGCCCAGGTGCGAGCGTCATGCCCGTAGGGAGATGTGCCTGCTCTGAAGGCGACGACGGGGAGACTGGCGAAACGGGAGATGACGGCTCCTTGCGCCTCTCCGACTTGTCCTTGGATCCCGACCCAGAGCGCTTGACGTTCAGCGGCGCCGTGGACCCGTTCGTCGGGGTGCGGTGCAGGTCCGCGACGGCGTCCTTCGTGTTGAGCGCAAGCGCGGTCGGGCGCCGTGGGTGTGCGCGCGTCGACGGCGTGTGGAGGAGCGGCGACGCCGAGTCGAAGTGGTGCGGGCGCGCAGCGGCGTGCGAGAAGAACGCCGGCTGCTTGCCCGTGGGCGCCCGCGAGTAGAAGACGCTGATGCGCACGGGCGTGTACACGCTCTTCGCGAGGAGCGCCGAGAGCGCGGGGAGCAGCGGGGCGAGGCAGATGGGGTCGGGTATGATCCAGATGAGCTCGATGACCTTCACCCGGCTCTCGCCCGCGAGGTCTCTGCGCACGAGGTCCTCCAGGATGCTGAGCGCGTAGGTGATGCCGCTGCCGCCGGCGACGAGGATGGCGGCGGAGAAGCTTGCGTAGATGGTCTGCTGCGGTCCGCCGTATGGGCCCTCGACGGCAACGCGCACGGAGCGCCCGCCGACACCGCCCTCGGTGTATCCGCCTGCCTTTGCCAGCTCATACATGCGGCGAGTCCAGCCACCGGAGCGCTTGCACATAAGGACCAGACCGTCCTCGGTGTGGGTAACGCTGGCGATAGTGAATGGGTGCGCCTCCGCCCAGCCGCCCCAGCCCATGCCTGCGGAGAGGATGCGCAGGCGCACATGTTGACCCGCGCGCCAGCCGGCGTTCAGTGCTGGGATCTCGACCCGGGTGACGTCGAGGTCGGGGATAGGGCGCAGCGTGGCAGTGGTGAGCCGAGTCTTGAGCATCCGAAGGAGGTGATCAAATAGGAAGAAACCCAGAGAGGCTACCACGTAGAGGAATACGGAGGGTTTGTGCAGGTACACCGCAGGCAGAACAATGACGAATCCCAGCACGTGTGTAGACAGGAAGACGTTGTAGGCCTTCTGCCTGAAGTAGTCTGTTGAGAAGAAGTAGATGCTGTCGATGCATACGAGGGTGACCAGACCCCATGTATTGCTCGGCGACTTGATGGATTTCGTGAATGTTCCGTTGATGGACCAGGCGTAAACTGCGAATCATTAGTCAAGTTACATTCCTCCCAACGGCAGGCCGACTTACAGTAATGAATGGAATGGATATTCGCGGCTAGCACGACGAGTTTCCCTGCAAACCGGTGCAGGAAGTTCAACTACGGATGGTGATCTCAGCATTAAGCCGCAAACGGTTCAAAAATACCCCCGCTTACCCTTTCATAACCGTGTCCAACGATCGAACCCAACACATTGTTCTTCTGTGCCAATGCAAACACGAACGGGAGCTGCGACACGGCGATCCAGCCCGTGCGTGCGGGGTCGAGGAAGACGTTAGAGCGATAGAAGGTGGCGTAGACCAAGGAGTAGAAGTAAGTTGCAAGGATAAGAATCTGCGCCGCGGAGAAGCCGGGGAGTATGCGGGCCCTCATGGGCGTCAGGAGGGGGTACAGCGCCCGGGGGACGACTGGGATATGTGGCGGGAACCGCATGGTGGCGGCCGAGCCCTTCTCGTTGGTCTGGCGGAAGTAAAGAGCGTGGTTGTCGTCGGACGATCCGGTGCTGTAGTGTTCCTTCAACGTCGGCGGCGTTGGTGGGTAGGCGCTTTGGTACTGGTTGCGCGATGGCCTGAACGCTACACTGCGTAGGAAATGCCCGCTCGCCCAGTCGCTCGATGTCCCGAGAAGCGCAAAGGCGCGGGGAAAACGAGCGAGTGCGTACGCGGCGATAAGGGCGACCAGGAAGATGTCGACGCGGTAAAGGAATGAGGCGTCATTGATATGTCGGGCGGTGGTGTCCATGTTGGCGCCATTGTAAGTAGTGGAGGACATGTTTGTCGTCGTCGTTGGATGCTGTGGAGGGTAGGGCCTTGCTTTTGTCTTCAACTAGAGAAATGCAGAAAGGAAAGGGAGGCTGCTTCAAGGAAAAGGAAGGTTGCTTCGTCGACTGCTTGGGGAATGCTGAACAGGCAAGGAAAGAAGAAAAGGCTGAAGAAGAAAAGGAGGATACCAACCACACCGACGCCTGGAGAAGGTCCAGAAGAAAACGTTACGCATGTTGAAGTTTTCTATATATACGCTGTGGGCAAGGTTCTCCGACACCAAGCCATGGGGGAAGATTTCCGCTTGCGGATATCTCACGAATGCCGGAGTGCTGATTGACGTCGACGTTGGAACTTCTCTGTCGTATTGGCGTATTGGACACGTTTCTTGTCGTCCATTGTGCACTATGTTGGCGGTATCAGAGTTTCTGAAAGCTCAAAGCATAGGTCAATCTTACGGCGAGTCTAACAGATTGGGAGAGGGCGACGGGCACGCGGCTGCCTGCAGGCCTCGGGCCTTCGATGTCGTGGTATGCAGGGCGTCGTGGCCTTGTGCTGCATCAGCCACTCTATTCTCTTTTCATGTCTCACGGACTGCCTGGTTTGCCTGGGCTTGAAAGGGCTTGAAAGCTGGTCCGGGGTCGGTTGAATCCTCCCTGACATCGGCAGCGCTCGTGAATACGCGCGATCTAAGCGAATAGACCAATTTAAAGTCTCAGGGGCTGATATCAGCCTTGCGTCGCTGCTGGTCAATATCATCTACAGACGTACCTTCATATTGGAGAGCTTTCGAGAAATAGATAGACTGAGTAAATTGACTGCATATGAACGACGAGCTCTTGAAAATTCATGACGATATGGTTCTCGTTATTTCATTCGGGCTTGCGTATTGAAATGAAGAGTTTTCATGAGCGCGGCGCTTTGAGGCCGGCAAAGTACCGATTAATTGTAGCATCGCATGCAACAAATATGTCAATCTGAACCTCCATTGAAAACTTATAAGCTGAGTGTACACTGTGAATGCATACCCCTTTCATGACCAATGGCCACAGGCAGCGCTCACCAAGGCTAGCCTCTCGAACACCTTTGTTAAATTGCTTTGCTGTTCGAGATATGCATCAAGCTATTCATGTTGACCGCTGTTGAGACGCCACCCGTTGTCAAGGAATTCAAGACCAACGAGGAGCACCCCCTTAACGTACCCTTAACAGCCAAAATTTTGTGCGCAGCAGCGTTACCAGAATATCTTCGACAGGTTAGACGCCCGCCTCTGCCGACGTCCTGTGAGAGAAACTCCCTACTGCCCACACGGGCCTTCTGAAGTTAGCTTTGCGTTGCGTTGAGTGGCTTGTTCACGATTGCTTGAAGGAGTGTAAACGGGAAGAGCTGGATGGAATGCGTCATGAGGATAATATATGCGCGGTTATCCGTGCACAAAGGTCTGAATCGGCGACTTGAAGAGATCGGAAGATGATTCGACTGTGCCAGGACAGATGCCCCGTGGCCTTCTTCTACCGTCCAGACCGTTGTCGTTTGCTGAGGCCGACGTTGTTGTACCGACAGTGAAGCAAGCCCGGCAGCTTGGTTAGACGCTCATCTCTGCTGAAATTCTTTGAAAGAAACGTCTTGCTGCTCAGATAGGTCATGCTGGATATCTAAAACTCTTATCCGAGCAAGCCTTGGGTTGTGTCAAGAATACGAGCGAGCTCGTTCGTAGTAGTGGCGCCGAACAGGCCTGGAGCGGGCATGAACGCGTCAGGCAGGTATATGCACTGCTATACCCACAAAAAACAAACAAATAAGCGTCTTGGGGCGTCAAGATGAGAAAATCTTTGATAATACTATGATATTCTATGGCTGGGACTCACCTGGGTGCTTCGTCTGCGATCCGGAGCACTATAATTTGCTGAGGTTCATGTCGCACTGACGCTGAAGAAACGCTGGTGGCGATGTACCGGCATATTCGACGACTGCTGCCCCATGTCATTCAATTCCATCTGTGCAGGAGCATTTCTTTGATCGTTTCGTGGGGCCATGGTAGGGTGAAGTCACTTGCAGATCTGCAGGCTGAGGAGTCAAAGTGTTGAACTTTGTGGTGATGTCGACACATACAAACGCTCCGGGGCTCAAGTTCCAAACGTTGTTCGTCATAAAGTATGAGAATGGGTGTCCGGGCAGCGGTGAGAATTGCAGAAATGCATCTTGCGTCAACATACATAGCTCAAGTACTTGCTTGTCACGGCGACCTCAAAACTTGGTCAAAACGCGTCTGTCGAAATGTTGGAGCAACGTAGACGAGTTCGAAGGGTCAAATACGTGCAAGAGCGCGTTTTTATTTTGTTTTCCAGAAACAACCAGAGTTCGAGGACAGGACAGAGTAAGAGACCATGAAGGTTTGACTGCGAGCTCCGAAGCGCCCAAAGCTAGGCGAGAGGGGGGAGAATCGGTCCGGCCCGGAGGACAAATGACAGAACCGAGGTTCACGAAATTTGACGTTGAATCATTCTCTCTCTCTCTCTCTCTCTCACACACACACACACATTTCGGTCTGCTTTCATCTCATTCACCTGTTAGCTTTGTCTGAATTCAAACTTTCCAGCTATTCACAATACCAGAGACGCTTTCGGATTTTCGACCAACAACCAAATTGGGTACTAATATCACTACAGCAGACGCGACTGAGCTGTTTCTGCCCGTCAGAGCTATGAAGACCTCAAGGCCTCGGCCCTGCTACTGACTAGCCCGCGCTTGCCCCAAGCTGAGCGGTTTGGATTGCTAGTAGGTAGATGTGTCGGCGACTTGCTATGCTTCCCAAGAGCGCCTTTGCGCGCGTCACCTTGAACGACCTTTGCTAAATTCACTCAACTCAGCCTTGTAAGTATATCTTCTTTCTAACCTTCGTCGCGTTCTAATGGGTCTATTTATCCATGCGGTGCTCATTTACAGTCCCGAAAATGCCACACCAAGTACCTTACTTCTGTGTGGTGCCCGCCGGCATCGCTACCTTAGTCCCTGCGATTGACGACAACCTTGTATACCAATGATCCTAGCAATCCTTGGAGTGTAGTGACTGCACAGGCCGATATAGAGGATGGTGGAGAAAGTGCGTAGGAGAGGGTTGGCCTGTCAGGGGGGTGTTTGCGTGCGTGCTTGTTCGCTGTCTCCCTATTAGCCTTCCCTCCTGACTTATGCCCCACCTTTGCAGCAGACCTTCTGCCTTCCTTGGCTTTACGCAGCTCAAACGGCTCAAGGCCCAGCCTTTGACTTCCCCGCCCACAGACTCCGCTGTTAGCACGGTGCGCGCAGGGATGAGGTACTACCCACAAGTGAGTCAATTCTCTCCGCGTTGTTTGCACAAAACTGACCAAGCTATCGGCGCAGGTTGAGTGACGGCCGCAACACGGCGCCAATGACACAATGTGCCGCGGCAGCCTAGGGTAACTCGAAGCACGGAAACAGGATACCACCCATGTATACCCCGCACGAAGATGACGAAGAGGAGACGTGCCTCACGGAGGTGACAAAGGAGTGAGATATCGCCAGGTTCGTCCCACCATGCGCTTGTCTGTACCTTTCACATCCTAAATCGTTCCCTTGCGGTTAGCATGCCACACATCGCGCACCATTACCGCCTCCATATTTCAGTCAGCCGGTGTCGCCCTCCCGCATCTCTATTTTCGCCTTGAGGACGCGCTGCTCAACCACATCAGTCCGACAAGTAGGACGGCCACACCCCAGCCTCGACGACTAGGACCGCAGCAACCACCCGCACGCGACGAGCACGGGACCACCGAGCCCGAACATTTGCCTCAACCTTGAATGCTTTCGAATCCGAAGAACCAACGTCATCAGTCCTTGACGACAAATGCGGCGTGGCTTTGACGGATTCATCTGCGAGGTGGTGTCAACACACCATGAAGTACTTCCCTTCGCGGCCCATGGCTTCGTACTGCAACCAGTCGTTAAAGCAGCCGCTGTCTTTCTGAGGGGAGGTTGTCCTCAAGGATATTTTGGTTGACTGTGATGGCGCTAGCTGTGCTCGAGCTTGGATTGCCACCAGAACTCATGTTGACTACCGTCATCGAGGCAGTGATCAACACTTCTCCTCAACACTTCCCCTTGTCTTCCGCCAAATCCATCCCCCCTTGGGCCTTACACGCTCATCGCCCTTCCAATCCTGGTCACACATCCGTGCCCTTCCAGCCCAACACCGAGAAGCGCCACTAGTGGCGTAAGTACACCCTTAGTCTTTAGGTGCAATATGAACGCGCTGTGGAGATTCAATGGAACCATGGAATAGGTGCATAACTTTATTACTTTGTAGAGTGTGTACGTCACTAACACTCGTTCCGCCCTTGTTGCAGCCGTTTGCATTGGTTGTAGTCAAGCCCTGTGTAGGTGCCAGATCAGCAACTTGAAGCACCGCTCTCGTCTATTTTGCCTGCTCGCCCCCGTTTCTCTCTTCAACGACGACCCCGCCGTACCGCAACACTCGTTGCCCGTTATCTCGGGTTATCTGAGTATGACCTCAGGCAGATTGTCGAGGCAGTTATCCTTCTTCTCCACATCCCAGTTCTGCCAAATACGACTATATGCTGAATACGACTACACGGCAAATACACTAACCAGTACATCAACATTCTCGTTCCACACGCACGCATGACAACACTACTGCTATGATGAGTACATATGCATTACTATATGGCATTGGTGGCTGCCCGCTCGTTCTCTAGCGTTGCGTATTTCTCCTTTAGCATTGCGTATTTCTCCTCTAGCCTTCCATGTTCCTCCCTTAACTCCCTTAAGGGCCCATCCATACCCTCGACAAACTGTTGACGTTTTGAGAATAGCTAGAAAACAGAGTATTAACTTATCAACAGCCTAAGAAATAGAGCAATCAAGCTGACTTGCCTCTTTGTCCTGTGTTGCCTTGTGTGCCTGGTACTCTTTGAACAGTGATTCCGTCTCTTCATCGCTAAGAGCAATGGATGGGAACACCTGGTGGAATTTGCCCTGGACAGTCAGAGGCTGTTCTTTGATATATTCTGACTGGTGAAGTTTTTTTGCGTTTGTGATGCTTTGACTGGCCATCTGCAGAATCAGCAAGCTGTAGCGGTAGCAGTTGTCTGTGTGAAGTGTGTAGAAATGTCGACTTTCGGATATGAAGGAAGCAATATCAAGCAGACTGAGGAGGTTGAGACGGTGGGTGCAACCCAGTGGTGATGAGCTAGAGATGCAGTCACATAGGTCCACTGGGAACTTGAAACCCATACACCAAATTGACTGAGGCTTTTTAGGGTTGTACCAATGGTTCCTCTTATCATTGTGGTTTGGAGCATGTGGAAGCCATGATATAGTGTCAGCCGCTGGACTGGCGGCCTTTGGGGTGCTAGTAGCTGATGATGCCTTCGAAGAGGCAATGGAGGCTATAGAGGTGTCAAATATTAGGCTCAGCCTCCCTCAGAGCTGAGAGATGATGATTTGTGACTCACTGTTTGGTCCCTTCTTCACCTGTTCCTTGATGTTGGAAATGAATCTAGATAGTCTTGATGGGCGGTCTCTGTTATCGGTCGCGGACCTGTTACTGTCCTTCTCCCGCTCCATGCGAAAGTAGACCCTATGGACTGTGCCAGAGGTCAGTGAAGACAACAGTGCAGATCACGTATTCATGCTGAAATCCCGTTGGGCGTTTGAAGAGATCCAGTCGTTCAATAGTTGCTTCGCAACAGAACTTGCCCTGAAGGTCACGAAGGGACTTGATATAGTAAGACTTGAGGAAGTGGTTATAGGCGGAAATTCGCATTCCAGGGCCGCTTGCACCAGGGCTTGAGTCTTGAAACCGGGAAGCTTCAGAGGTGGACTCGGAGGACCCCTGAGCATTTCGGAATCTCTGTTCTGGAAAGACATCCTCCAGGCCCATGTCTCCAAAGACCTTGTAAGCGTTGCTAGCTTCTTCATAAGGATTGGCCATGATGAGAGCGAGGATCCTATGTGGGAGGAGGTGGTGGAGGAAGTGGAACAATCGGTCATGGGCCATCTTGACTCTTGAGTACGATCAAAATTTCAAAGTCAACTGGAGGGTACTGGGCTTCCACAGAATTATTGGCACTGCAGTTGGACAGAAGTGTTGTGGTTTGAGAAAAGCAGTAGCACCACCATTGTATCCAAAGTTGTCAGTAACTCAGACACTCTCCATTCTCAAGCGCCCAGCACCACCAAGATGGTAATAACACCACGCAGAGCATTTGTTGACTCAAAGTCAGTCATCAGAGTATCGTGCAGCTTCACCTGATACATATATTGTGCTGGATTGTATTCAGGAATTTCAGTGGTTGCGCCTGAGTAGACCCTACAGCAATTCAGAAGAGCCCATGCCAGCAAGACCCAAGTGAGACTGGGAGAATAACACAGGAACACATGCTGCAAGTTTTCGGGCAAATAAACAAGAAAGTTTGACGAAATGGCTGCAGTAGAAAGTCTTGTCGAAGCAGATATGCTTTCGAACAGGGCGAGAGAGATGCTCATGGTGGTTGAAGAAATCTGAACTCCGCAATCGGCCCGGCCCAGAGACCTCAACAAATGACAGAGATGAGGATTTTTGCTCTCAAGTCTCAACCTAGCCCTCATTTCGCCTCTTAACCTTGTCTTAATCCGAACTTTAATCGCTTTTGACATTGTACTAGCACCGTTTCCATGTGTCTCACCATGGGAGAGGCGTCGACGAGTCTTCTCGCCTCCAAATTCATCCTGGTGAAGTCCAATGTGTCGCCAACCCTCGAATGCAGTTTCTACGCACTGGAGCAACTGCAGATAACCACTCATTAGAAATCTCGAGATTGGTCTGACCCCGGACCACTAGTGCGTTGAAATGCTGCTCGGAATATGTGCTTTGAGCGTGTTGTCGGCTCTCCAATTCCAATCGGCCTGCGCAAAGTCGACCGTTCAGACGGCGAGCGCTCTAGTGGCCCACACTGTACACACCAGTTCTGAGATATTAATCCAACCAGCACAGCAATCCTCGGAGTACGTATCCGTCTGCGGGGATTTCAATAGTTTGGGCGCCTATTTCACCATCAATGTTGACGACGCTGACAAGCCTCTATCTGGCCAGAGGTCTTCAAATAGCATGAATCCAGACGGCTCATGTACGATACCGCTAGCACGATTCATACGAAAATTTAGCTCATAACTATGCACTCAAGTAGCTGTGCTCTATGTAAACTGACAAGTGGGTTTAGGGAAACCGTCAATCAGAAAACCTCCAGACCAGAGTCGAATAACAATCGAATAGGAGTCAGTTGGAAGGTCGGCTCACAGGGCCGAACGATACGAGGACTTTCGTTTCATTGGCTGAAAACACCCTCAGAAATCTGGTTACAAACAACCTCGGAAATTTGAGCGTAACTTGATTGGTGGGCGATAATTGCCTGGCGCACGGTATGATATCAAATTAGAAAGCTTGAAGCGATTGGGCGGCTTCCTCAAGCTTCCTCAGCACTGCTTCCAATCACTTATTAAAAAAATCTCGGCAATCTTGACAGGAGGACTCTACAATTTCCTGCTGAATCGGAGGGCGCTGATACCCTCCGACTCCGGTAGAGGAGACTGAAGCAGGGCACCTATCTACGGGTTGGAACGGGTGGTATGAGATTAAAATTTTCCATATATGCATTGAATGGAAATGGCCCGTTCAAAATCCATCGACCTCGTAGCCGCATTGAGTTAGAAAGGAGGAGGAAGGAGAATCGGAGGTGTGTTTAGTCGTCCGAACGGAAGGACAAATCTTACGCGTGGGTAAAGTTTTTCAATGACGATTTAGCAAGCAACAGAACTTGAGCTTGATCCCGTACCTTCAGCATCTTTCCCTCATGCAGTCACTACGGAGTCGTGGTCAGTCAGCCATACATAGTCTCCCTGCGTTTGAAATCTAACTTCGCCGTTGCATCCAGCAATCCTTGCGAGGGCTGTTGCCCGCCCGAGATTGGTAGCACGCGCTCAGCTTCCAAGGCATGTCGCGCGTCGCACACTCGCGACTGAGGCAGGAGAAACCACCGTACGCTCTACAAGATTGCTCCCTGTGAATGCTGCTGAGGCATCGCGTAGACCGTTCTGCCTGTAGCACCCCCACCACCACCGCCCGGCCAGTCAAGATGGCGCAACTTCCTCCAAATCCTCGGACGCACCACCCTCGTTACTGTCCTTGTCTCTGCTGGAGGATTCTACTACATTACGCAGCGAGACCGCACACCAGGCCCGCAAATGCCATTTGACGCCGACAAAAAGACGCTCGTCGTGCTTGGGAGCGGTTGGGGTGCGACCAGCCTGCTTAGCACGTTGGACACCACGGACTACAACGTTGTGCGTATCCATTGCCACCCACCCACCTTATCCGGGCATGACGCGATTAATACTGTATTTTTAGGTGGTCATCAGCCCCAAAAATTTCTTCCTTTTCACTCCCCTCCTGCCCAGCGTTGCAGTCGGCACGCTCAACCCTCGCTCAATCATCCAACCCACCCGCTACATCACTCGCCACAAGACCCGCCAGGTCTCTGTCATTGAGGCTGAGGCTACTGACGTTGATGTATGTTGCATGCATATTGACATCATGAGGCAGAATTACTGACCTTGGTTCTTTAGCCTATAAATAAAACTGTTACTTTCATGGGTAAGAAGCATGTTTCGACGCATTTCATTGGTAGGCGCTTACTGACCAATGGCGGTATCGCAGACAACTCGGAAATCAAGGGCAATGTGTCCGCGACAACAATCTCATATGATTACCTCGTCTATGGCGTCGGTGCTGAGGTGCAAACCTTCAACATTCCGGGTGTCAAGGAACACGCTTGCTTCATGAAGGAGCTCGCGGATGCGGAACGGGTACGCGCTTTTTTCTTCCCGTGTACTTGGGATTGACGGATATCCACACAGATGCAAAGGGAGTTCATGGACTGCGTTGAGACTGCGGCATTCCCTGGCCAAGACGCAAAGGAGGTTGATCGTCTGCTTCACATGATTGTGGTCGGCGGAGGTCCGACTGGAATTGAATTGAGCGGTGAACTGCACGACTTCCTAGAAGTAGGTCTTTCGTGACTGTGACTGCGAGCAGACATTGACCATTTCTGCAGGATGACCTCAAGTCGTGGTACCCAGAACTCGCAGGCCGCATCCGTATCACCCTCGTTGAAGCGCTTCCCTCGGTGTTGCCCATGTTCAGCAAGCAATTGATCGACTACACCGAGTCGACGTTCAAGGAGAGCAAGATCGACATCATGACCAAGACCATGGTGAAGGAGGTCAAGGAGAACGCCGTCGTGCTGCAGATGCCCGACAAGAGCATCGTCGAGGTGCCGTGCGGGCTCGTCGTCTGGGCTGCGGGCAACAAGGGCCGCAAGCTGACGCAGGACCTGATGGCGAAGCTCCCGAACGACCAGAAGAACAGGCGCGGCATCGAGGTGGACGACTTTATGCGCATGAAGGGCGCGAGCGGCATCTTCGCGATCGGCGACTGCACAGCGACGTCGTACGCCCCGACGGCGCAGGTCGCCTCGCAGCAGGGCGCGTACCTCGCGCGCATCCTGCACCAGATGGCCAAGACGGACGAGCTGGAGCACCGCCTGGCTCAGCTTGAGGCGCTTGGGCGTGGGGTATCTTCCGGTACGGAGGAGGAGCAGAAGAAGCTGAAGGACGAGACGGAGGACATCGCGAGCCGCCTGCAGAAGGTCAAGCTCAGGCCGTTCCACTACTCGCACCAGGGCTCGCTGGCGTACATCGGTTCAGACAAGGCGATCGCTGACCTGCCTTTCATGAATGGAAACGTGAGTGTTGTCCTACTGCTCCATACGCTTGCTAACGACGAGCGTAGTTCGCTAGCGGCGGTGTGACGACCTATCTGTTCTGGAGGAGCGCCTACCTGAGCACGCTCTTCTCTCTGCGCAACCGTACCCTGGTCGCCACCGACTGGCTCAAGGTCAAGATCTTTGGCCGGTACGTCAACCTCCTTCCCTCATTTGCATGCTCTTGCTCATGTTTCTGCTCCAGTGATGTCAGCCGAGAGTAAACCAATGATCCTTGGTCTGTACTTTATACCTTTCTAGATCTGCGCACATATAGTGGACTTTATAGACTACCTTCTTTTTATTTATCTAATAATCAGGGGATCGCATACATTAGACCGTACATAAGTAGCAAAATGACTTTACATATAGACTTTTCTAGCTTTATTCAACGTTTCTTGTCCCAATTTTATCATAGAGGGTCAAAGTTCTGTGCTCAACGGTGTACCATGATTGTAGGAAGAGTAATAAGTGGTAAGACTCCAAGAGATTTCAGAGTGACGAGTGGCCGGATTGGCAGCACACGACAGGGTGCCTCAAGATTAAGCAAAGAGACAATGAAATGTGCGTGCATCAAATGTCTAATTGTCCAACTGGTCGCGCGTGAAAGAGAAGATAATATACAATGGAGACCGCAAATTGTACCATGTTCGACAGCAGATGGACAGCAAACGGTTTATTATTGTGGATCAAATGTCTGCCCACCCCACAAGTTTACTCAGTCATTTATCCCATGAGAGTTAGTCATCGCTCGTCTCCGACTTGATCTTTGCGTCGGGACTGTTGATGACGCTGTTCATCTTATCCACATTCCTTTGAGAACTAGATACAGAAGCCTCCATGTCGGTAACCGCATTGACAAGCCGAGCATGCGTGGGTCCCGTGCCTTTCGAGAGGCGGCGCTTCTTGTTGGGCCTCGGTGGGGACTCGTGACCATCTTCGGATTCAACGCTTCCCTCCCTGTCGACCTCGTCCCTCGGGGGGGACGTGGGTTTCAGGTTGCTGGTGGACACTTCTCCAACAGCAGCCTTGCTAGTAACAGCCTTGGGCGCAGGTAGTAGCGTCTTCTGAGAGCTAGTGGTGGGGGCAGTGGCACCTGTCAAAGGGTCAACGGGATTCTCTCATACAGAGCCCTGTGCCACTTACCAGCCTGCTTGCGATGCGCAGGTACAGTTCTGTAAGAGCACTTCATCTTCTTTTGCTTGCAATTCTCACAGCTTGATCCAGCAATGCCTTTGCATGGCTTGCTGGAATAGAAGCAGTTCAAGCACGGGGCAGGCGCATCAGGCTTGTCCGGCTGCGGACGCACCATCAATCGCAGCTCTGCAAAGAGGAATTATGACGGAGCAGACTTACAATGTCCGGTGATTGCCTCTTCTTTGTAGGAACAGTGGGGGGCGCATCGTCTTCTTCCGCCACTCTCCTCGTGTTGTTGCTTTTACTCCTATAAGCGGCTTCCTTAACTGCAGCTAGTGACTGCTGTGAACTCGCAGGGGGGATGATATCATCAGAGGGGCTGCGCGACCTGAGTAGTATGTCGGTAGCTCCTGCTTGCCAAGAACGAGTGGCGTCGTCAATAAACTGCTTTACTTCAATTTCTCGAGTCAGGCGTGTGGCTTGCCAGTGGGAGTATCCTTCAAACAGATTGACGAGCCATAATATTCATTTTTAAGCCTTTTCATAGCTGCAAAAACACATACCACTAGATGTATGATCCCCATTAGGACCAACAAAAGAAAAATGAATTTTTGCAAGAGATTCGCCGAATAATTTATCCACAATTTGTGTATTGTCATCCTCACTGAAATACGCCATTTCTGGTTTATACAATGCAGGAACTGTTAGCGACGGAAAAATTGCAATATTGCGAATTATGTCAAGTCCTCTATATGTGCGCAGATCTAGAAAGGTGTAAAGTACAGACCAAAGATCATTGGTTTACTCTCGGCTGACATCACTGGAGCAGAAACATGAGCAAGAGCATGCAAATGAGGGAGGGAGGTTGACGTACCGGCCAAAAATCTTGACCTTGAGCCAGTCGGTGGCGACCAGGATTCGGTTGCGCAGAGAGAAGAGCGTGCTTAGGTAGGCACTCCCCCAGAACAGATAGGTCGTCACACCGCCGCTGGCGAACTACAGTGGCCGTTAGCAGCCACATGAAGCCGCAGGACGATACTCACGTTTTCATGCATGAAAGGCAGGTCAGCGATCGCCTTGTCCGAGCCAATGTACGCCAGCGAGCCCTGGTGCGAGTAGTGGAACGGCCTGAGCTTGACCTTCTGCAGGCGGCTCGCGATATCCTCCGTCTCGTCTTTCAGCTGCTTCAGCTCCTCCTCCGTACCGGAAGATACCCCACGCCTAAGCGCCTCAAGCTGAGCCAGGCGGTGCTCCAACTCGTCCGTCTTGGCCATCTGGTGCAGGATGCGCGCGAGGTACGCGCCCTGCTGCGAGGCGACCTGCGCCGTCGGGGCGTACGACGTCGCTGTGCAGTCGCCAATCGCAAAGATGCCGCTCGCGCCCTTCATGCGCATAAAGTCGTCCACCTCGATGCCGCGCCTGTTCTTCTGGTCGTTCGGGAGCTTCGCCATCAGGTCCTGCGTCAGCTTGCGGCCCTTGTTGCCTGCAGCCCAGACGACGAGCCCGCACGGCACCTCGACGATGCTCTTGTCGGGCATCTGCAGCACGACGGCGTTCTCCTTGACCTCCTTCACCATGGTCTTGGTCATGATGTCGATCTTGCTCTCTTTGAACGTCGACTCGGTGTAGTCGATCAGCTGCTTGCTGAACATGGGCAGCACCGAGGGGAGGGCCTCGACGAGGGTAATACGGATACGGCCTGCGAGTTCTGGGTACCACGACTTGAGGTCATCCTGCAGAAACGGTCAATGTCTGCTCGCAGTCACAGTCACGAAAGACCTACTTCTAGGAAGTCGTGCAGTTCACCGCTCAATTCAATTCCAGTCGGACCTCCGCCGACCACAATCATGTGAAGCAGACGATCAACCTCCTTTGCGTCTTGGCCAGGGAATGCCGCAGTCTCAACGCAGTCCATGAACTCCCTTTGCATCTGTGTGGATATCCGTCAATCCCAAGTACACGGGAAGAAAAAAGCGCGTACCCGTTCCGCATCCGCGAGCTCCTTCATGAAGCAAGCGTGTTCCTTGACACCCGGAATGTTGAAGGTTTGCACCTCAGCACCGACGCCATAGACGAGGTAATCATATGAGATTGTTGTCGCGGACACATTGCCCTTGATTTCCGAGTTGTCTGCGATACCGCCATTGGTCAGTAAGCGCCAACCAATGAAATGCGTCGAAACATGCTTACCTATGAAAGTAACAGTTTTATTTATAGGCTAAGGAACCCAGTTCAGTAATTCTGCCTCATGATGTCAATATGCATGCAACATACATCAACATCAGTAGCCTCAGCCTCAATAACAGAGACCTGGCGGCTCTTGTGGCGAGTGATGTAGCGGGTGGGTTGGATGATTGAGCGAGGGTTGAGCGTGCCAACTGCGACGCTGGGCAGGAGGGGAGTGAAAAGGAAGAAATTTTTGGGGCTGATGACCACCTAAAAATACAGTATTAATCGCGTCATGCCCGGATAAGGTGGGTGGGTGGCAATGGATACGCACAACGTTGTAGTCCGTGGTGTCCAACGTGCTAAGCAGACTGGTCGCACCCCAACCGCTCCCAAGCACGACGAGCGTCTTTTTGTCGGCGTCGAATGGCATTTGCGGGCCTGGTGTACGGTCTCGTTGCGTAATGTAGTAGAATCCTCCAGTGGAGACAAGGACAGTGACGAGGGTGGTGCGTCCGAGGATTTGGAGGAAGTTGCGCCATCTTGACTGGCCGGGCGGTGGTGGTGAGGGGGCTACAGGCGGAACGGTCTACGCAATGCCTCAGCAGCATCCACAAGGAGCAATCTTGTAGAGCGTACGGTGGTTCTCCTGCCTCCGTCGCGAGTGTGCGACGCGCGACATGCCTTGGAAGCTGAGCGCATGCTACCAATCTCGGGCGAGAAACGGCCTTCGCAAGGACTGCTGTATGTAATGACGAGGTTAGATTATAAACGCGGAGAGAATATGTATGGCCGACTGACCACGACTCCGTAGTGACTGCATGAGGGAAAGATGCTGAAGGCACGGGATCAAGCTCGTTCTGTTGTTTCCTAAATCGCCATCGAAAAACTTTACCCACGCGTAAGATTTGTTCTTCCGTTCGGACAACTGAAAACACCTCCGATTCTCCTTCCTCCTCCTTTTCTAATTCAATGCAGCTACAAGGTCGATGGATTTTGAACGGGCCATCTCTATCCGATGGGTGTATGGAAGTCAACAAATTCTCTGCATGGTGTTATTACCATCTTGGTCGTGCTGGTCACTCGAGAATGGAGAATGTCTGAGTTATTGACAACCTTGGATACAATGGTAGTGCTACTGCTTTTCTCAAACCACAACAACGCTTCTGTCTGCCTATGATTCTGTGAAAGCCTAGTGTCCTCTAGTTGACTTTGAAATTTCGATCATACTCAAGAGTCAAGATGGCCCATGACTGCTTGTTCCACTTCCTCCTTCACTTCCTCCCATACAGGATTCTCGCTCTTATCATGGCTGATCCTTATGAAGAAGCTAGCAACGCTTACAAGGTCTTTGAAGACATGGGCCTGAAGTTGGTCCTTCCTCAAAAGAGATTTACTCAAGGATCCTCTGAGTCAGCCTCAGGTTCCCGGTATGACTTAAGGCCTGGCCCAAGCAATCCTGCACTTTCTTCCATTTCTACCTATATCGACACTGTCACAGTCCATTATCTGAACGCAATTCCCACCGAGCCCAATCAACTTCCTCGACAAACATTCTGTCGTGAAGCGCGTGTTCAACGCATCGACCTCTTCAAGAGGCCAACTGGGTTTCAGCATGAATATGTTGTCTGTACTGTCCTCTTCTCTGACGGAGATGGCGTACCCCACAACGTCTACTTTCGCGTTGAGCGGGAGAAGGACACCAACAGGACTCAGAACAGAGACCCCCCACCAACACTGTCTCAGGTATATTTCAAGTTGAAGGGATGGGTAAAGAGGGTATTAAATAGTGAGTCCTGAATCTTTATCTCCAGTTCACTGAATGGAAGAGGCCAACCTTGCTTCCAATTCCTCTATAGCTGCCATGGCATCTTCGAAGGCATCATCAGCAACCAGTATCCCAATAGCTTCCAGTCAAGCACTGGATAAGATATCCTGGCTTCCACACCCACCAGATTTTGACGATAGGAGGAACCACTGGCAAGATGACAAGCCAAAGTCCAACTGGTGCCTCGGTTTTGAGTTCCCAACAGACCCATGCAATTGGTGTGAATCCCACTCATCACCAGTGGGTTGTACCCACCGTCTCTACTTACTTGGCTTGTTGGATATTGCATCCTTCATATCGCAGAATCACAGGTCCTACACCCTTCATGCAGACAACTGCTATCGCTACAGTTCTCTGATTCTGAAACTGGCATGCAAAAGTGTCACCACTGCACAGCAAGTCAACTGGCCAGAACCTATCACAGAAAGGCCTCCTGTCCAAGGCACATTTCATCAGGTGTTCCCATCTGTTGCTCTGAGTGAAGAGGAGGTGAATTCACTGTCCAGCGAGTACATGGAACATAAGGCACAGTATGGAGAACAGGCAAGTTACCTTTATTGCTCTATCTCTAAGGTTACTAACAAGTTGAAATTTTGTTTTCTAGTTATTCCATGAATATAGACGACAAATCGAGGCTATAAGGGAGTCTGTACTAAGGCAGGAAGGTGCAAGGCTAATGGAGGAACATGTGCGTTTTGTACAGGGTGGTAGATGTACTCCAGGTGGCAGTCGTGGATAACAGTGTGCATGTGTGTACGTTGCAATGACAACTCAGAGATCAGTAGAAGTGACTTATTGTGTTGGTTAGTGTATTCGGTGTGTTAATATTGCATGTACTCTACAAGTAGCCAAGTTACATGCCTAGTCCATTATCCTTCAACTCTCCGCTGCGCGTTGATATCACATTGAAGAATGTATACCATTGTCAGTGCTTCTCCGCATTGGTCTGGAGGGCGCAGATGTGTGACCGGGATTGGAAGCAAGGGAGGATGACGAGCACAGAGAGCGCTGGGAGTGGCTGCGCAGACGGCAGGCAGCAGCTGGGTAATGAGGAGGGATGAGCAGCGCCATGTTATGATACTTTGTGGCAGTGTTGGCCAGATGCCTACCGCGCTTGTGAGCTGGCAGCTGCGCGGTGAGGGCTGCGCTGAGTGGCGACGGCGCGGCTTCATCCAGGTAGACAGACTCCAGACCAAGGCTGTGAGCGACAGCGGCGTCGATGCGCGTGAATGACTGGTTGTAGTATGAAGCCATGGGCCGCGAAGGAAAGTACTTCGAGGTGTTTTGACACGATCTCGCAGATGAACCTGCCAAAGCCACGCCGCATTTGTCCTCAAAGGCCGGTGGCATTGGTTCTTCAGGTTCGAAAGCATTCGAGGTTGAGGCGAATGTTCGGGCTCGGTGGTCTCGTGCTCGTCGCGTGTGGGTGAATGAGCCGCCGCCGTGATCTGAGTCGTCAAAGCTGGGGCGCCGCCGTCCTGCTCGTCGGACTGATTGGGTTGGGCAGCACGCCCTCAAGGCAAAGATCACACTCTTGGTCACCTCCGTGTGGCCCATCTCCTCTTCGTCATCTTCGTGCGGGGTATACATGGGTGGTATCCTGTTTCCGTGCTTCGAATTGCTCTAGGCTGCCGCGGAAAATTGTTTCATTGGCGCCGCGTTGCTGCCGTCACTCAACCTGCACCAATAGCTTGGTCAGTTCTGTGCAAACAATGCAGAGAGAATCAACTCACTTATGGGCATCTCATCCCTGTGCGCCGTGCTGGCAGCGGAGTCTGCGAGCGGGCCTGAATCTTGGAGCATTTGAACCGGGTGGACTTGAGGAAGGTAGAAAGGTATGCTGCAAAAGTAGAGCATAAGTCAGG
The DNA here is from genome assembly GCA_013368295.1 of Psilocybe cf. subviscida. Classification (NCBI taxonomy): domain Eukaryota; kingdom Fungi; phylum Basidiomycota; class Agaricomycetes; order Agaricales; family Agrocybaceae; genus Psilocybe; species Psilocybe cf. subviscida. The sequence goes on along the minus strand of JAACJJ010000062.1, from coordinate 66,244 downwards.
ACGGAAAGGCTAATGCGGAGACATCGAACAAGCACACACGCAAACACCCTTCTGCTACGCCAACCCTCTCCTACGCACTTTCTCCACTATCCTCAATATCGGCTTGTCCAGGCATTACACTCAAAAGATGGCTGGCCTCATCGGCATACGGGGTTGTCGTCAATGGGGGGGACTAAGGTAGCGATGACGCCGAGCACCAACGCAGAAGTAAAGAAGGGTGGTCTGGCATTTTAGGAACTTAAGATGAACACTGCATGACAAAATAGAACTGTTAGAACACGACGAAGATTAGAAAGAAGATTACTTACAAGGCTGAGTTGGTTGAAGTTAGCAAAGGTCGTTCAAGGTGACGCGCGCAAAGGCGCTCTTGGGAAGCATAGCAAGTCGCCGACACATCTACCTGCTAGCAATCCAAACCGCTCAGCTTGGGGCAAGCGCGGGCTAGTCAGTAGCAGGGCCGAGGCCTTGAGGTCTTCATAGCTCTGACGGGCAGAAACAGCTCAGTCGCGTCTGCTGTAGTGATATTAGTACCCAATTTGGTTGTTGGTCGAAATCCGAAAGCGTCTCTGGTATTGCGAATAGCTGAAAAGTTTGAATTCAGACAAAGCTAAAAGGTGAATGAGATGAAAGCAGACCGAGATGTGTGTGAGAGAGAGAGAGAGAGAGAAAGATTCAACGTCAAATTTGGTGAACCTCGTTTCTGTCATTTGTCCTCCGGGCCGGACCGATTCTCCCCCCTCTCGCCTAGCTTTGGGCGCTTCGGAGCTCGCAGTCAAACCTTCATAGTCTCTTGCTCTAACCTGTCCTCGAACTCTGGTGGTTTCTGGAAAATAAAATAAAAACACGCTCTTGCACGTATTTGACCCGTCGAACTCGTCTACGTTGCTCCAACATTTCGACAAAGCGCGTTTTGACCAAGTTTTGACGTCGCCGTGACAAGCAAGTCCTTGAGCTACGTATGTCAACGCAAGATGCATTTCTGCAACTCTCACCACTTCTCAGACATCGATGCCTATACTCTATGACGAAGAATGTTGGTATCTTGAGCCCCGGAGCCTTTATATGTGACAAGAAAATCTGACATTACCACATTCAACACTTTGACTCCTCAGCCTGCAGATCTGCAAGTGACTTCACCCTACCATCTCCCCACGAAACGAATAACGAAATGCTCCTTCATCGATGGCGTTGGATAGCGTGAGGCAGCAGTCGTTGAATATGCCGGTATATCGCCACCAGCGTTTCTTCAGCGTCAGTGCGACATGAACCTCGGCAAACTATAGTGCTCTGGATCGCAGACGAAGCACCCAAGTGAGTCTCGGCCATAGAAGATTTTTTTGTCTTAACGCCCCAAGACGCTTCTTTTGAATTTTGTGGGTATAGCAGTGCATATACTACCTGCCTGACGCGTTCCAAGCCCGCTCCAGGCCTGTTTCCACTCCTACGAACAAGCTCGAACGAGTTCTTAACAACAACCCAAAGATTGCTCAGATAAGAGCTTTAGATATCCAACATGATCTATCTGCTATCTGGGCAGCAAAACATTTTTCTCAAAGAATTTTGGGCTACATGCGGAACGGTCTACGCGATGCCTCAGCAGCATTCACAGGGAGCAATCTTGCAGAGCGTACAGTGGTTTCTCCTGCCTCAGTTGCGAGTGTGCGACGCGCGACATGCCTTGGAAGCTGAGCGCGTGCTACCGATCTCGGGCGGGCAACAGCCCTCGCAAGGATTGCTGGGTGTAATGGCGAGGTTAGATTTCAAACGCGGAGGGAATGTATATGTCTGACTGACCACGACTCCGTAGCCGACCTTCCAACTGATTCCTATTCGACTCTGGCCTGGAAGTTTTCTGATTGACAGTTTCCCTAAACCTCCTTGTCAGTCTACATAGAGCACAGCTACTTGAGTGAATAGTTATGAGCTGAAATATCGTATGAATTGTGCTAGCAGCATCGTACGTGGGTTGTCTGTATTCATACTATTCAATCTCTACCCAGATAGAGGCTTGTCAGCACTGTCAACATTGATGGTGAAATAAGCGCCTAAACTAATTATAACTACCACTATCCGAAATATTGAAATCCCTGCAGACGGATACGTACTCCGAGGATTGCTGTGCTGGTTGGATTAATATCTAAGGGCTGGTGTGTACAATGTGGGCAATTAAAATGCCCGCCATCTGAACGGTCAACCTTGCGCAGGCTGATTGGGCTTGGAGAGCCGACAACGCGCTCAAAGCACATATTCAGAGCAGCACTTCAAACGCACTAGTGGTCTGGGGTCAGACAAATTCCTAAGGAGTGGATATCTGCAGTTGCTCCGGCGCGTAGAAGCTGCGTTCAAGAGTTGGCGACACATTGGGCTTCACCAGGATGAATTTGAAGGCGAGGAGTCCGCGTTGGTCCGGAGGGGCGCAGATGTGTGACCGGGATTGGAAGCGAGGGAGGGCGACGAGCACAGAGCGCGCTGGGAATGGCTGCGCAGACGGCGGGCAGCAGCTGGGTAATGAGGAGGGATAGGCGGCGCCATATTATGATACTTTGTGGCAGCGTTGGCCGCAGATGCCTGCCGAGCTGGCAGTCGCGCGCTGCGCTGAGTGGCGGCGCCGGAGCTTCATCCGGGTAGACGGACTCCAGATCATGGCTGTGAGCGACAGCGGCGTCAACGCGCGGCAATGTCTGGTTGCAGCACGAAGCCATGGGCCGCGAAGGAACCTCAAGGTGTTTTGACGCCACCTCGCAGATGAATCCACCAAAGCCGCGCGGCATTTGTCGTCAAGGACTAATGGTGTTGTTTTCTTCGTGTTCGAAAGCATTCGAGGCTGAGGCAAATGTTCGGGCTCGGTGGTACGGGTGAATGAGCCGTCGCCGTGGTTCGAGTCGTCGGGGCTGAGGCGTGGCCATCCTGCTCGTCGGGCTGATTGGGTTGAGCAGCGCGTCCTCAACTTCGGCGAAGGTAGAGATGCAGGAGGGCGACACCGGCTGACTGGAATAAGGAGGCGGCAACGGTGCTCCGCGTGCGGCGCACTAAACGCAAGGGAGTGGGTTAGGATGCGAAAGGTATAGACAAGTCCACGGTGGGACGAACCTGGCGATATCTCATCGTACAGCATATCTTTGCATGTTAGATCGAGCTCGTGCGCTCTCCCTAGGAAATTCCATGGAGCGAGAGGCGAATGTTAGTCTCTGACACATAAGAACCAAGTCATCCAACTTCGCTGCCCTTGGAATAAAGTAATTGAGATAATTGAGAGCGAGATAATAATTCTCGGAGTCGACTCGGTACATAACGACCGGGCCTCGATACTCTTCAAATTGTGTTAGGTGAACGGCAGGGTCACGAACATAGATGAGGTCGCTTGTCTTTCGATGACATTGGAAAGTTCGTGTCTTGTTGTCGTCAAGATGTTCAAGCCATAGCCAAGGCGTGACGCGTGGTCCCCTGATATCCTCCCTAAGGGCTCGTCGGTGCCACTTCCACGGGGTATGCTTTCGCCTCATACGTTGCTGTAATGACATCCAAGGCGAGGGTTTCCGTGTAAAGGCCGAATGATTGCAAAGATAGATTAAACAGTGCTTTGCAGCCTGGGCAAAAAGATTTGGCCCCACAGAGCACTCCTGACTTCGCTTTGGGTCGCGCAGAAAGTCTGAAAGGTATTCCAAGTATGCGGACCCCGCATCGAGGTCGTAAACCATCATATGCAATCTCAAGGCGAGTGTGCATCGGTCCGTAAAATGGAAATAATTAACAAGAGCAAACCGTTCGTGAAAAAGCGCCGGTTGGAAGTTTGTGGTGTATTGAAACCAGAGCCAAAATCAACAATGTTGGGCTCTCGGGTGATCTTTTGATGGTCTCTCGGAGAAAGAGATCATACTCAGATTGGTGATAATGATACAGCTGAAGGGCCATTTTGGCGGAACTGCAACGCAATAACGACTTTGCGCACAACAGAGTCAACAGGGGCTCCTGTATGACAGCCCACAGCCACTGTACCATGAAGTATAGGCACACGATGAAGGCGGCGTCTCAAGGCACGCTTGAAGCTTGAAGTTTGAGCTTCAACACTGAATTGTTGTGACATAATGTAACCTCGACCAATACGTCGACACTTGCAGATAAATTTTTGAGGTCTATGCTACAATTCATTTTGTAAACAACTGTTGCAGCGTCTATGATTTGTACAAAAAGTAATAGTAAGGGATAGCATACATAGTTTGAATTATAGTTATAATTTTGCCTAAGTAACACAGCGGTGCACATACACAACAATATGGCGAGTGGCCAGATTGGCACTACAAGGGGCGAGATCAAACAAGAGTATTTGCCTCAAGCAAAGACGAGGCAAATTGCTCCATGTAAATAATGCGGAACATACCTCTCCTGCTGAACTCCCCGAATTCGCGGCGCCATGAGCTACTCAAGCCATACTCCCAAGAGTACAGTTCGACTTTCCAACCCTTGCGCAGGGCAGCCCTCACAGCCCCTTTACAATCATAATCAGTCTGGGCTTACACACGGCAAAGCAGAGAACATACCCAAGAATCCATCTTCGTTGAACTGTCCAGTGTTTCCATCTCCTGTCGCGAGCACAATCGTCGAGCCTTCCGGAGGCTCGTCGGTGGCAATCAGCGCCTGGTGGAGCTTCAACTGCAGCAACTCATCGACGCCTTGTTCTCGATATTTGACGCGTGGCGGAGTCGCGTTTGCCATGCCATCGTTGCCACTGTCAGTGCTGATATTTCCAGATGGATGGCGCAAATGACCCATGCCCCTCGCGGGGCTCTGCGTACTCTTTCCACTGCTACTGGATTTAGTACCGTATTTCTCCTTCTGACGTTCACGATCCAACCCGTCACCTGTTTACATGACTGGTCAGCATGTATGTAATGTAACTATATAAGAGGGCATACCGAGATCAGGTACTCTTAAATAGACCCGCAAATCGTAGCCCAGACGCTCTATGGACTCCATGGGCTGATATAGGGGACTAGATGTCACAACCACGCGTCCTGAAAATGGAAATATTAAGTTTAGTTCATGAAGACGAGCAGGGAAATATGCTCACGATTAACATCACGTCCTCGCTCCAAGATCAGCACTAGCGCAGCATGCCATAGATGAGTCAACGGTTTCTTCTCCTCCGACTTTGAGGAGCCCTCCACCGTCTCTTCGTAATCATCTGAGATTGGATCATTTCCGATGGCTTCGTCTGAGAAATGGGCTTCCTTGGATTCCATATAAGTTGAGAGTAAAGATTTTGTTGGTAGAGAACGTGAAGTAGCAAAGGAAGGGAGGGGGATAGGGTAGTTGTGAGACGTTTGAATGGTCACACCAACGCCGTCACTGGAGATGGGTAGTGGAAGGGGGCGAATGTTGCTGGGTTTTACCGCAGCAAATGCTGAGACAGGATTTTTCATCGCAACTTTTTGGCGCTTAGAGCGCAAGCGCCTGATGTGTGTCAGAAGTCCGATGAGAATATTGGAGCTATAATGGAGGTTAAACAATCGTAAGACCGAAGACAGTAAAAGGTACGCACTGATCAATAAAGACATGAGTCAATACAGAGCCCCGTTTCGATGATCGCCCACGTGTGTCGACCTCGTCGTCTTCCTCCACTGCATCGTTGTCGCCATCAGCAGTGTCAAGTCCATCAAAAACACTCTTTCCACGTTTGCCTTTCACTTTGAGTCCTGGCGGTTGCGAAAAACGCGTAAGGAGTTTGCTAAGCTCTTCGCTTTGTTCCGGAAAGGACTGGCGCAACTGATGGGCTAGAGTGATCAAACGTCCACGTTTGCTGGTGGGGTCTGGTTGAGAGACTGCCTCACGCGGCCTCTCCATCATGAAAAGCCCGGGCATGGAACTATAAGAAGCCGCCAAGTAACGCTCGAGCTCATCGCGCTGAGTGTCAGAAGGATCTCGACCTCGTAAGGTCGCATGCTGACCCTGCTTACCCAACGACTTTGCTCTGGAAAGACCAGGGAGAGGGTTGGCAATTGTAGCGGCTGGGGGTGTTTCCTGCTGTTCATTTTCAGTCTTCAAATCTGGAACCGACTTCGCATGTGGGATAGCCTTTCTGTGCTTGCGAGTCCTTTTCTTTTTCTCACTCGGCAGTGGAGCAGACTCCTCCACGAATTCCTGTACAGGTGCCTCTGGAGTCTCCTGAGTAACATCTGCCGCCTCTTCTTCAAGCTTTTCATTATGATTTTGCAAATGTCCTGGCGACGCAGGGGTGCTGCGATAGGAACCTCCAAGGATATCGTGAATATATGCTGCGTCCTTGGTGGAGCCTCGCCCACTCTTGTTACGCTTCCGACGTGGTGGTTGGAGCAGGGGCATGTTGGAAAGGCTGGTATCATTCCCTCCACCTTCGCCGTCATCCTCCGCCCCACCAACTCGGGTTGGATTGACTGGGTCGTCAAACTCGAAGTCGAATTGTAGATCATCTGCTTGCAGTGCACGATCCTGGAATGCATCCCTGTTTCTCAAATCCATATCTCGACCACCTGGGGCAGAATTGGTCGGTGTCTTCGCACCTGCATCTTGATGGCCGTTATCACTAGATCCCGCGGTGGGGCGTTTGAGAATGGTGATTTGAGACTTAGCGTGCTCGGTAGGCCTCAACAGAGCCGAGGGATTGATAAGGAATTCTTTCTCTTTGCCCGGGGTCTGTAATGCGCTTGTAGCTGATCGAGAAGAGGACCGAACTCGTCGTCTCTTTTTACCAGAAGGAGAGTCCTTCGCAGCAGACGTGCTGGGGGTTCCTACGGAGTCTGTGCTAAGAGTAGTAGCTGCCGCAGAATGAGTCTTTGTAGGTCGCTTCCTTCTACGCCGACGCCGGTGCTGTTCGAGTTCTTGCTCCGGTCCTGCTTCAAGCTCGATGTCCGGCACTTGTTCTTTTCCCTTGCCCTTTGACGACTTTTCCTTTGCCTCAAGGTCGGCATTGGTGTTGGGCTCTGGTACCTGCTCCTGTTCTTGATCCCGCTCATTATCTACAAAAATCCAGAGAGCGCGTCATTCAACTTGGTCAATCAATCGGCATGCCTTCAAAAAGAGGAGACGCGATAACAAAGAAGTACGTACCCACAACATTATGCCAGTCAACATCATCCGGGGCTTCGTCCGCACTGTCATCATGTTCCTCAGAGTCCGGATCCGGATCCACTCTGAGAGTCGCGGCATCCCGTGCAGCGTTCGTCCGCGCCCTCTCACGCTCGATGGCGATAAACTCCAGCACTTCATCCAGCGCGCCTAGTGATGGCATAGCATCGATGTCGCCATCGACAATGGACCGGTCATATATGCTATGTTCGTCAACGTATGATAGTGTCTCGGAGTCCGCGAGTCTGGATTGAACACGCGAAGAGTCCGGCGTTTCTTCGATCAAGAAAGTGGGCGGGCGGTCGTCAGGAGTAGGGGGAGGAAAAGATGCAGGAAGAACATGCATCCCGAGTAATGAATGTGGATATCCGTGTTTGGCGCTGAATGATGCGTCGGGGCGATCCCTCGGTGTCTGGGTGGGAGGGTGCAAAGAAGCTGTCTCGTGAAAAGAGTGTGCAGCGTGGTGCTGGGTCGACTGTGGTAGTGGTTGAGTGGTGGGCTGCGAATGGGGCGGCTGAACTTGCTCAGTTCCGTGCGTGAGGGGTTGAGCATTGGTGTACTGCGACGGTGGGTTGGGCGCTTCGTCCTTTTCCGACTGTTGATAGCGATGATTCTGTTGTACATAGTGCTGGGGATAGGAATGCAGGTGCGAAGGTTGGGGATGTGCTAATTCTGGTACAGTATGGGTATAAGTGGCATTAAGATAAGTTGTATCATGTTCTTGTGTCGTTGATGTCGTTGCCTGATAGGATGGGTACAGAGAGGAAGGTGGCACTTGCGTGGCCGTTCTAGGGGCGTCCTGTCGCTGTGGCAAGCCTCTCGGTGTAAGGGCAGAGCCATAGTACTGGGGGGTAAAGCTGTGCGAAGGAGGATAGCGATAATTATACAAGTCGTCGTCATTTTCCTCGTCTTCGTTATAAGGCTCTATGGGGGGTTCCGTGCCTTTTGAAGGACTTTGGGAGAATGGCGTAGTCGAAGTTGAAGTCCCTGCAAAGTCTGGAGAAAAGTAAGTTAGTAATCGGATTTTGACTGAACTATTGAACGCACTAGAGATACGATGGTTGGAATGAGTGTCATCGCTGCGCGCAACGTGTGGTGCGATGGTAAAAGAGGATGGTGGCTGACGGGCCGCAACCGGACCCTCTTCATTGTCATCGTCAACTATAGGCCTGAATTGAGGTACCCTAGTGGGAGGTTCAAATAGGAGAGTCTCGGATGGCGCCTGGTCTGGTGTTCCCCAATCGTTGACGATTCCGAGATAGGACCCCGAGTGCAAGTCCCAATCTTGTCGAGGAGGAGGCTGGGGAGAGTGTGGATTCAGCAGGGGTGGGCTCGCACTTCTATCATGCGGCGCTTGAAGCACCTGTTGGGTGGGTCGTTGGGTGGAGAGAGATGCATGGGAAACCGAGCCAGCCGTCGAAGTTGAAGTCGACGCATACCGATAAGACTCTACGTTTGGTGAAGGATAGGCGGTCCGAGGAGGGATAGGATTCTGGCTGCGGTTCATTACTGTGTTGGCGAAGTTGGACATGGTTGTGGATTGGGAGTTGGCAGCATTGGTGCTCTGGTGCTCCTGGACGGAGGATGTTGTAGATCCGACAGATATAATGATATCCGTTCCCGATGATGACGAGCTACTGACGGGCGCTTGCGATTGAAGCTGTAGGCTGGTTGAGAATGATCCTGACGAAGTACGACTATTTTGAGATGTCGTCTGATTCCTGTACGTTGAGACGTCTTCGATCGTTCCTTCCTCAAGAGGGTAATTGCTCTCGCGGGAGTTCAGACGCTGGTGTGGCCCTTGAACGGGAACTACCAACCCTCCCTCTGAGTACGGATATGGCGAAATTCGAACTGATTCATTGTCCGTCGGTACTTCGCTTTCAGAATTGATCTCGACAGTCAGGCTGGTCGAATTCACAGAGTTCGGAGGTGAAGGATTGTATTGGCTTTCACCTTCTTCGTCAACAGCATCCAATTCATAGTAATCGTCAAGATCGTAGTCGTTACTCGGAGTGGCACTAAGCAGATAATTAGCAATAAGGCCATGGTCCCACACCGTTGACCCTTCCTCCGGCGCGGCACTGCTGCTGGGCGGCCTCGTAAATGTCGACTGCCTACTCGGGACCCTCCGACGACGGTAGCTCGAAGTTGTGCGATAACTCGACGATTGCACACTTCCTGCAACGCTCGGCTCTGTCGGCTGGAAAGTCGGTGTCGTCGAACTGGTAGCAGCTCTACGCTGCACTGGGATTCTCGGACCCGGCTGTAGGTGCGTCCGTTCTCGCAGCACTGTCGTAAATGCCCCGAGGTCTGGCTGCTCGTCCGATGTAGGTTCCGAACGAGGCGCAGAGTCTGTAGAAGATAGAGAAGACGATGGCGAGATGGGGTGCAAATTCATGGAGGGTGTCGACGTTTCGCTCATCATCGTATAAGGTTAAGAATAAAGAAAAGAATAGGAAAGACAGTCATGAAATGAGGTAGGGAACGTGTAGATCGTGAAGAAAGCAGTGTCGACGACTCAGTTTGCCTGTCAATGATCGCATGTGACACTATTACTGGACTTAGTCTTCAATTCTTTGTCAGTTCTGTACCTTCATTGTCTTCCTCTTAGCAATGGATCCATATACCCCAAGGACGCGTACAGGAAGTCGCAAGAAGAATATCGGTCTGTCGCAGAAGGAATTTACCAAGGTGAGAGGCTTTGGTGACTCTGATGCGTGTCTTGACGAGAACAGATAACAGGCACGATCGCGTCTGTTCGCCGGCATCGACATCCACAAGACGAAATAGAAGAAGAGCAACATGCTGGAAATTCCAAAAGTACAACGTTTAGATGGCCGGAGAAGAAGCTTTACTGACGATCGTTCAGGCAACCATGACTCTTCATTTATCGCAGAGACCTCCTTCGTGCGCGCGCCGCTCAATTCACGCGTCGTATCCAGCTCTGGTATCCCGAAAGCCAAAGGGAAAGCCAAGCAGGAATCGTTGGACCGAGTGCCGTTGGAGATACAGGAGGCTATGATCCTGGAGGACTTGCTATTCGTATTGATCGTGCGGAATTTCTAGTGCACAGTAAACGAAATCTGACATGGACAATAGGGCATTGAAGGGACACATATAACATACCACCCGGAATATTCACCAGAAGACGACGATCCGTTGCAAGGGATTCGATTTGTGGTCTCTCCGTCCCTAGGTTCGTAATTACGCGTGTGTTATGGCGTTATTCTGACAGACGCCTTATAGATTCCTCATTGCGCGATCTGGTACAAAGAATCCTTCCTTTAGGGATCTACTACACCGCCATATCTGCGTTTATCGAGCACCGAAGTCATCTCGACTATGGCCTCGTCAACCATGCGCTATGTGCTGCGATGCGCGAAATGCTACGCGACTACCAGACCCTGCTCTCGCAGCTCGAACACGCGTTCAATACCTCCCCCACGTTTTCGCTTCAAAAGCTGTGGTTCTACGTACACCCAACAGTCCATACGCTTTCTCTGCTCTATTTACTTATCCTCGAACTCGCGACGGCAGACGATCCAGCTGCGGACGACGCGTCGTCGTCTTCGAGTGAGGAGGAAGACCCAGAAGAGGCTGCACGGAATGAAGCCCTCGGTCTGGGCGGCGCCTCTCTCAAAGCCGTTCTGTCCGAAATCAAGCAGAAGGATATCGGGAGCGGCTTACCAGGTGGCAGCGGCATCGCTGTAAAAGGCGGAGAAGTGCTCACTATCATTTATGAGCGGAAGCAGAATATGAGTGGTGATCCAACGGCAAGCGCGATATACGGCAAGTTGTTAAAGGCAGCGGGGAAACCGTATGTGGAGATGTTGCGGAAATGGGTGGCTAGCGGAAGGCTGGTGGACCCATACGAGGAGCTACTCGTGAAAGAAAGCAAGTTTATCAATCGAGGGATATTGGAAGTGGACTATACGGACGAATATTGGGAAAGACGGTACACAGTGCGTAATTCTTCATCTACGGCTGCTTGACCAGCAACCTGACGGTAATGTTGAGTTACGAGATGGCTCAATATCTGCGAACTCGTCGAAGCGTCTCGAAGCGGGTATACCACCACCACGGTCCACTGGTGGTCGTTTGCCTGGAGGCGCCTGTGTGCCACCCCTGCTAGAAAGCTGGAAACACAAGATCCTTCTGGCAGGCAAATACTTGAATGTCATTCGGGAGTGTGGAATAGACATGCCTCAAGATCAGACGTTCTCCGCCGACGAAGAGTTGTCCATGGAAGATGAAAAGTTAGTCCACCACCCATTTCGATTTCCTGTGCCCTAACCGTGCCCCCAGGTTTTACAAATTCGTCGAAAATGCTTACTCACACGCGAATCGTACACTCCTGCAACTACTCTTGCGAGACCAGCAACTCATCCCCCGTTTACGATCTCTGAAGCGCTACTTCTTCCTTTCGCAGTCGTCCTTCCTCAATCACTTCCTGGACCTCGCCTCGACAGAGGTGCGCAAGTCGCCTTCGAAAGCGTCTGTGGTGAAACTGCAGAGTCTGCTTGATCTGGCCTTGAATGCGGATGGGAACGGTGGGGAAGATGCATTATTTAGGGAGGACATCAAGGTCACCCTTGCGGAGAGTGGGTTGTACGATTTCCTGAGCAAGGTTATAGCCGTCAGCGGGGTGCATGGCCATGAAGGCATCGACGAGGAGCCGAAGAAAGAGAAAGAAAAGGAAAAAGAGAAGGACGACAAGAAAGGTGCGCGCCGGTTCTCACTCGCATATGCACCCGTTAAGGGTGACTATTGATTTCTAGCCATCGACGTTTTGACTTTCGACTATGCCGTCAAATTCCCTCTTTCCCTTGTCATTTCACGAAAGACCATCCTCCGATATCAGCTCCTCTTCCGGTTCCTCCTCCACCTCAAATATGTCGAACAGGCGCTCAGCAGCATGTGGGTCGAACAGATGACTGCGCCTTGGCGGGACACCAAAAACGTCTTCTCCGAGTTCTCAAACTGGCGTGCGCGGGTGTGTCTCCTACGGGCGCGTATGCTGGCATTTGTCCAGCAGATCATGGCGTTTGTTACTTTCGAGGTGCTAGAGCCGAACTGGCACAAGCTGGAGGCCAAGCTGGAGAAGGTGACCACGGTGGATCAGCTGTTGAGAGACCATGTTGATTTCCTGGACACTTGCCTGAAAGAGTGCATGTTGACAAGCTCCAAGTTGCTGAGGGTGCGTTCTTGATGCGCCATAGGGATAAAGCGACCAAATTTGACCTTTTTTTCTGCTTAGGCTTGCTCAAGATTGATCATTGTCTGCCAGACGTTTGCACACTATTCCATGCATTTCACTCGGTCGGCGAACCAGGCTATCACCGCTGCTGCAGATGGAAACGCAGAGGATGGGGGCTCGCGCAAGCGCTGGGACGTGCTGAACAAGTTTGAAACCAACTTCAATCATTGGTTAGTTGCTCTTCTTGTTTTTGTCGCTCTTACTTTGTCTGACAGGGTTATTTAGGTTCCAAGTCCACCTCGACTGTGTGCAGTTTTATGCATCCAGCGATAACGTTTCTCTTCTTCCTCTCGTGGTCAGGCTCAATAGCGTGAAGTCTGCATAATACCCACTGGTCTGTGCTTCGCTCTTGATATCCTTCAAGAACGCTGAAATCCCCGTATTTTGACTGATTATACAGCTAACCTACTTACTGATTGTATATCTGAAGCCTGCATCTCTTGTGTTACTGTATTTCTAATATCGAGACCCTCTTCAATGATACTCAAGCTCACGCGCGAACGCGCCCAGTTATAGCTGGTATGTTTCCTCGGCCAATACAACGAGTTAACCATGCTGTTCCTCACAAGTCGCCGGAATGGGTGTGCTTGAACTTTTCGACCAGATCGCTGGGCATGCGGTCGTTAATGCTTTCGGAACACTACTGCTTTGCACGATGTTTCCCCTTTGAATTCGATTTGGAGCACTTGAGGCAAGTATCGCCACCAACAGTGCATCCTAGTACACCACTGCAGCGACATCCGGGACATGTTTAGAACAGGGATGACGAAGCGATGACTATCCGATCAGCAGATCAGGTCCGTGAGCCATTTTCTCCACTTCAATCTGTTACTCCCATCATGAGCCTCCTCACGGTTACCCATTCGCCCTTCTCGCCGGGCTTCCACCCCAACAGGGCACCGCTTTCGGAAATATGTCAAGATTTTACTGATAATGGTGGTAAAGCTGTCATGTCAAGTGCACTGATCTTGCCTCTTTCCCTCACCTAGCAGGCGTGGAGGGTCCCTAACTCTCCTATGCCTCGTTCCTCCATCCTCTTCGCTGCACTCGCGCTATGGCAGTATAGTGGCCAAACCCAGGCCAGAGTCTTTCCACAATCACTTTCCGCTATCATAGATGGGCATGGGCGATCACACTGCGCAGTCGAGCTCGGAGGTTATGAATACGACCTATGTCCGCTGTGGCAGCGTCAAGTCCGGGTCGACGACTCCTGGGATACAACACTGAGGCCTTTCGATGACGATAACGGTGAAGGGACAAGCAGAGGGAGGGCTGTATCGAGCTTGACAGTGAGTGCATATCGCTCCGCGCCGCTCCACAGGGGCTAACCAGTCTATAGTGCGACCAAGATACCTGGATTTGCTTGCCGGGTAAGATACCCGCGGCACCATAACAATTCACTGACGGTGACAATTTCAGAGAATCCTACCAAGAAGGTCTTCTTCAAAGCAACGGAGGTATCAATAACGATGCCCGAAACCGACTCAATAGGTGAGCATCAACATCGTAACACCGGTTATCAATTTTCACCATTAGCGCAGCGCCTGCCCTTCATCTACGTCTCCTGGGTGATCAGTCGGACCATCTTGAAATCGTCCTTATTTGCCAAGATGACGAAAGCTTCATGAGGCACCCCAACGATAACTACATGAGCCGTTTCGTCTGGGCTACGAGGCGCGCCTGCCCGACATCACTACCTAGGGTATCTATTTTAGAAGGCACAGAAGGTGAATCGACGGAAGGTGAAGACAAAGAAAAGGAGCTGGCTCCAACTAATGATAACGGACGCATCCGCAAGCTAATGCCTTTTGCGATCGTTTTCGTGTAAGTTCGAATCATCCAGCATATCTCGGGAGTCCAAACTCAAAGTCTTTGACGCACACAGTGTTCTGCTTGCAATCAGCTATATTGCCTTCTCCTCACCAAAGACGAGGGACTACACCATCGATAAATTCAGAAGCGTGTCATATGCGCTTTCTCCACTATTATCGAGCGCGGTGCTCAAACTGCGCCCAGTCGGCAGCACAGTCAAGGGACTTGCCTCCAAGTCGAGCGCCGCCACCCGGAGAATTGGCTCGCGCTTCCGACAAGACGATCTCTCACTCGTGCGCTGGGCGCAGGAGGACTTTGCGATCGCGGATGCCGAAGATGTCATGGTAAACGGCTCCGGGGCGTACACACCGAATGGCAGCTGGAATGCGGACGGATTGGATGAGTATATTCCGCTAAATCATGACCCTAGGCATGGGCGGTCGGTGAGGTCGTATGGGGCAACGCCAGATGTTGCGACGTTTGCAGAGCGCCGAGACCAATTACTTGGAAATATTGGCAGCTATTTTAGGAAGTAGATGGACTATGGGCGCCTAGTCTATTCGTTCATACGTATGTTTTAATATTATGGGCTGCTGTATCACTGTACATAACTTTCGGAGGACGATTGCTTGCTCTTCCCTCTGTAGAACATTAATAGCCTTAGGATCTCTCTCGGGGTTTCTCATTGGAATCTCTGTACACTTTAACTTCGATCGGTTAACGGCAAGAATAATTTCCCCGGTGCGATTCCGCAGGCATCCTTCGTTGCATATAAGAACTGCAAGTAAAATCAACAACACTGTTATCATTGGGTTTTGGAATTATTCTTGTACAGCGAAGAAATTTACAGACAGAGAAATGACAGTTACAGTTTGGTAGTAATAGTAAGCTATGGTCAAGCCCAAGTTCTATGCTGACCTGCACGGTAACAACTGAAGTATTACTGAACAACGAAAGAAGGATTTTACTATAAATACAGAAATAATATAACAAACACTGTGCGGTCGCGATCGTCCTTTTTTAATGTGTTTTCAAAGCTCAGCACTTGAGACTTCAAATGGCGTGCGTGTAGTACTGGCTGGGTGATGGTGCCGATTGAACGTCGATTTTCTGATCCACCAGGGTCTGTACGCTGATCGCAAGAGGAGGGCCCGGCTTGGAGATGATGAATTTGTTGCCTGAAGTGATCTGCGACTGGAATTTTGTAATAAAAAATAGTCAGCTGCTTGTCGGTGATTTGTGGCGTCGGTGAGTGGCGTACCTCTAAGTGATCGTAGCGATTAGTTCGCCGATTTCCCGAAACGCTAGATAGTTGGATTGATGAGTCTGCCTTTGTGCGGAGCATTTCACGGGCATTGAGGCTTTAAAAAGGCGAAGAAATGGTTGAGAATGGAGATTGTTCAGAAGAACGAACAAGAACATACGTCGCAAGATAGGCATTAAAGTACACTTCCCCAAAAGGCATGTCAGTTTCAATGATCATCGAAGGAAGTAGAATAGGGGATTGACTTACGTTTCGCTATTAAGAGATAAACGGCTTTGAAAAGTTAGCACGCAAGCGGATGCATCCTTCGAGCATTAGGACTCACAGATGAATATGAAATTGTTGGGCATTGCGACATAAGTGACCAGTGCCACAGTAGCGTCTACTCTATCAGCATGATAAAGTAATATTAGTGATGGTGATATCCGCATTCAGGAGATGAGTATTCACGCGACAACGACGCCCGTGTTCACCGTGTACATCATGAGGATTTTTATCACCCCATCAGTTCTATGGGCGTGGGTATCGTGAGTGTACCGATGAGGATGGAGAACGAGGAAGCTCGTACTTTGTATAGCCGCTTCTTGAGTGCCTCAGAAGCCATGTAAGGATTAACATGATGCTCAAGTCCGCAGCAGTACTGACGGCGAACATGACATAGAGTAGGTGCTGAGAGTTGCATATGTCAGAGGAGCTGTGCTCGCATTACATGCTTCAGCCACTCACCGAGTATTTACTCAGTTGGGGGAAAATCTGGATTGTGAAGCTGGGTTGAATTCATCAGCCGTGGCTCTGAAATTAGCACAAGCGCCCGACAAAGCAACTTACACCTTCGCTGTCACAGCTAAGGGGCGCATGAGAATTTGTCACATGTTGAGCGTTCGAGATTCGACGTACCAATGCCCACGCCTATCCGGGTCAATGAAAGTTAACAGTGATCTTTACCTATTGTGGTCACGGGCGTACTGACCGAAGCTACCTCCAGAAACGGCCAGCTAAAAATAAACATTAGGATGGCAACGAAGTGATTGATGAATGAAGATGCTCACAATCCAACCTGTCAAGTACAAGTTTCCTTTGCTTACTGATAGAATATGCCCGGCGCTGAGTGACGGGGCATCTCTCGGGCGGTAGAAAACTTACAGCGGTAAACCCTATGAGCGAATAGAATTCGTATGATCAAGTTCGATAAGGACTGTAAAGTGTCTTCAGCATTGAGGCTAGCACTCAACATTCAACACTTACTGTGGTCGCTACGCGAAGCTGGAGAAACATATCACCCGGTTCAATGATGAATCTACGCGACTGGGAGAAGCAATTTGACGTACAATTATGCTCCTGTGTCATTAAGCCGGGGATGTCAGTGCCAGCCGCTCGAGAGTCGAGACCGAGGGATCGTGTAGTGCCAACGCACCAAATAGGAGCCAGGATAGCGAGAGGGTCTGCAAAGTGGATCACCATGTAGTGATACAGCGTATGTGCACCCATGATTGTGTCCAGGGTACTCAGACACCTGAGCATGTCGACGCGTCGAGATCAACAGAAAGTAAACAGAGTGAGAGACCATGACGCGCACCACATGAAGCCAATCTTAGAAATTTTGTGTACAGTTCCTGCTCAATGCATCATCCCGACTTCAGAAATGTCGACGACATACCAGTAGCCTAAACAGTCTCCTATCCGTGTTCCTGATCGCGACATAGTAGTTGTATGTCTGCACACAAGTAACTCCCCATAAGCTGCAATGTCGGTCAGCGTATGCTTGCTGACGATTGGATGAGGTTCGTACGCCGCGTTTATCAACCCGCCGACGAGAAGAGCCCCCAAGGTCGTGTTATACGACTTGGGGAGCACTAGGGGTGCTGCCAGAGGTGAGGGAGACATGGGTGAGTAAGGAGATTTCAGAGTTGTGGGCGGCCCAATATATGTACAATCAGTCAACTATGTGGCGGTAGCTTGGCGAGGGTTTGGCGAGTCTCATGCCGCCCGTGTGTGCCTACTTAACGCAGACTCGCCGCAGAAAGAGAAGCCCTAGAAAAGATGGTCCTGAACTATTTCTGGGAACAAAAAATCGCGCCGACTGGAGATGGTGATTATCAATTCAGTTTGGATAAATACGGACTCAACCGCGCTGAGCTCTGGGAAGGCGATTGCCTAATGGACTCAAAAGTCACCATGGCTTTTGCGCGGCCGATGGTGGCCAGTGGTGGCCATGGCCCCGGCAGCAATTCGACAAGGAGATTCCGACGGCGAGCTAAGAGAGAAAAAGGAACTAGACAGAGATAGACGCCGGATTCGGGTCTTCCAACGGCTTCGATCGGTGCAACAGGTTACAACTTGAGTTTCCAATTTACCGCAACGAAATGCAGAGAATATTCGCAAATCGCTCACAAGACCGTGTCAAGGAGCCGTCAGGGGGCTTCTGAGAATTTGATAGTGGAAACGAAAAAGCCACCAGGTACTTAATGATGGCCACTGTGCCACTATGTTGCCCCAGGATGAATGTAGAAGTGAGTTTGCGAGCAGTTGTAAGTGAGCTTGAAGCTTGCTCAGTTGAGGCTTGGAACAAGCAGGGATCACTGTGATGGGATAAGCAAGCCGGCAATCACCGGACGGCTACTGGTCCTGCTGTTGCCTGTGCCGCAGCGAGGGTTTCGAGATTCCACACCTGTATTTCTACCCTTTCACCTTCTCATTCTAAACCCACTCGTTATCTATTTACTGCTGGTCTCGAGATACTATCTACGACTCTGCCTGAAGCAGCCACGACCCGCAAGATATGTCTCTTGCGAAACTTACAGCTATCTCCACCAAAACTCTCTCTCTTCTGTTGGAACGACAACGACTACAGACTCTGCCTTCGTACTCATCCAATGGCTCTGTAGCAGACAATTCAATGAATGGGAGCTCCCTACACTCCCCTCAAATCAGGAGGAATCTAAATCAACTGCGCGAAGGTATCCTCGCCATGGAAGCAAAGGATGGCTCAACATCTGAAACTGGCAAGCTGTTACGAAGCCAGTATGGCCGTATGCGGGCCATGCTATGGGAGGAAGAACGAGCTGAAATACCCAGGTATGTTATTCCATGATGTTTGTATACGTCGTCTCAACTGCTGTTCAGTCTCGACAAGGCGGACTCGTCACCATCAAGAACCCCGGAACCCGAAGTTCCCCAACAACCTACACACAACCCTCGTGATTCTTTACTCTCCCAACCGTCGTTCGCACCGTATACAGATGACCCTGAACAAGGAGCGGATGTACCAGAACCTGCCACTATGCTGCAAACCCAGCGGTATATCATGCAAGGTAAGATGAACATGTCGAAACTTGAGTAGATTTTCAGTATCATCGCTTCTACAATATAGAGCAAGACCAGCAACTTGACCAACTTTCGCACTCTATAAACCGCCAGCATCATATTTCGTTGCAAATCAACGAAGAACTTGATGTTCATCATGGATTGCTCACAGAGCTGGACTCTGATCTTGACAGAACGCATACTCGACTTGGCCAGGCCCGGAAAAAGCTTGACCGTGTGGCACAAGGCGTCAAAAATAACGGTTAGTAGTGCATATTTATCTGGAATCTGTGATAACTAACAGATATACCCAAGCTTCTGTCGTCGCCATTGGGTGTCTGATCTTTGTTCTCCTCATCCTTATCATAAGGTTCAAGACATGAACTCCATCAGCAGTGTTTTGCGACGCATCCATTTGTATTATCTATCAAGACCTTCTTCGCCTGTCATTGGGCCTTTGCGATGGCCTCAGGCGCACACGTCTTCTGACTGCTCTTCGCCTTATACCACATCATGTTAATTTGGGACTTTTCTATCCTCTACCACATAATCCCGGGCTGCCGACTGTCCCTTTATTGGCAATACATATTTTCAAACCTCTCCAATGCACATGCTTCGCTGAAAGGAATTGTGTTACAGGTATCCAAGAAGACTAGAACAAGATCACTGCGGAGTCATCGGCGGAGGATTGCATCCTTCTCTCCGTAATTCCTTCACTGAGCTATTGATCAAGCCGGCGGGAGACTGGCTTGGAGATTCATTTGTCCTCTCTTTCTCGATGCGACAAAGAGCACAGATCCTGCTTTAGCACGCGAACGTGCTGCTTCGATGGGAAATTAACACTTTCTCACATCATGGGACTAGCCTCAGGGAGCCCACCACCCTCGCCGGATCTTTATTTGAAGTTTTTTGGATGCAGATGCCTTTCATCATTTCGCCGCAATGTGCTGTGGCACTGAGGTGTTTTTGCCATCCCCTCTCGGGTAACCTGGAGCAATAATGTTTTGATACTCAGCAAGTCAGACGTGAGTCAGGCGTCATCTATTGCATTGTTGACGTTCCAGCTGATACGTTCTAGTCCAAGGCATCATGAACGAATTTGCGCCCAGTCTCCTCGTAAAGTCCTGTGCAATACGCGATACTAGGACTATTCCTCATGTTATCGATCATTCTTCAACTGCACAGCTTCAACAATGCCTCTGAGCGGCTAGTCTCACCTGATCTCCCATCAATTGATGGTCTGGAATAACCAATGTGGCATCTATGTCTGCCAGCCAAAATCCCTCACCGTTATTCAAGGTCAGCCAATGGCCAAAATGCGCGTCCGTTTTATAATCTTCATGGGTGAGCGCGATATGTCTTCCCACTATCCTGCTCAATTTCCTCTGCGATGGCTCCTCCACCTCCCGACGTTGAGGCTCAAAGACATGGGCACTTCCTCGTCTCCGAGCGCGTCAGTGAAGACGGAAAGCCTGACATCAATCGACTTGTCCAACCTAGCTCTCGTCTGCCGGTTGAATATAGGACCCTGAGTGTCCACGTCGAGGATCACAGCTCATCCGATACCAGCACCAAAGGCAAGGACGTGGACAGAAGAAAGCATGCAGTGAAGGGTGAATATATTCATAATTATAATGTTGATCTGTTCCTCATTGACTTTATATCCAACATCTAGAGCTTGCTAATCTCGATTGGCACAAGCTTTCCATCGAGGAAACCCTCAGTCGTCTCTCTGTCTCTCCGAAAACAGGTTTGGAGAGCAGCCAGGTCGAACGCCTTCAGAAATTTCACGGAAAGAACGTCATATCTCCTCCCAAGTCCAACATGATTCGCAAGGTTCTGGAGTGGGTGCTTGGAGGATTTGGAAGTCTTTTACTGGCTGCCTCAATCGTTTGCTTCATTGCCTGGTGACTTAGTTTCCTTCGTGGGTACCGACTGTTCTTTACTAACAGATTCTTTCAGGAAGCCTCTCGGCGACCCACCTGCTGCGTCAAATCTGGCCCTCGCCGTTGTCCTCTTGCTTGTGCTAATAATACAAGCGGTTTTCAACGCATGGCAGGATTTCTCCACTTCTCGTGTTATGGCCTCAATCAAAGGAATGCTTCCCTCCGACGTTCTGGTCCTGCGCAACTCGTTTCCTACTAAAGTTGCCGCCAAGGACATCGTTCCCGGCGACTTGGTCACCATCACCATGGGCGAAAAGGTACCAGCGGACCTCAGGCTCATCGAAGTCAGCTCCGACCTCCAGTTCGACCGGAGCATACTCACCGGAGAGGTCAGTCGTGTTGTTTGTCGCTTCCACGATAAGATGGCTCACTTTCTTGTGGCATTCAGAGCGAGGCTGTCTCGGGTCGTGTAAACATGACTGATGAGAACTTCCTTGAGGTGCGTTCTTGCCAGCGGATTTTTACCAGGTAGTAATCCTGCCTACTGTATAGACCAAGAATGTTGCTCTTCAAGGTACTCATTGCGTCAGCGGATCCGGACTTGGAATCGCAGTGCAGACTGGTGATAACACTGTATTGTAAGAGTCTCTTTTTCCATCAATTATGGAATTGTGCTCATGTGTCTGCAACTACAGTGGCATCATCGCAAAGCTGTCATCAATGGAGACGAAGGCCATGACCACCCTTCAGCGCGAATTATTGCGTTTTGTTGGTATCATTGCGGGCCTGGCCACCACCGTCGCAGTCATCATCGTCATTCTATGGGCAGCTTGGTACGTGTGAAGTCAGATAGTTCGCTCTTTGGCGTCTCATGATTCTTAGGCTTCGCAAAGACCACCCTGGTTATATTAATGTACCCACGTTATTAATCGACGTTGTCTCGGTAATGGGTATGAGACATTCGCCATACTGCTGCCCATTCGTATCTCATGTCTTTTCGCAGTTGCATTTATTCCTGAGGGACTCCCGGTCGCAGTGACCCTCTCGCTAGCCAAGGTTGCTCATAGCTTGAGCAAGAAGAAGATCTTGGTTAAGTACGAATGTTTCGCACCACCTCCCTTCCCCTGACTCACTGTCTTTCAGATCTCTCTCTATCGTCGAGACCCTCGGATCGGTCAACGTCCTGTGTTCGGTGTGCCTGACCTTTTTTTTTAGTCTAGAAAAGGATTAACCTTGCATCGTCAGGATAAAACTGGCACTCTCACCCAGAATATCATGCATGTGGAGAATCTCGCTGTCTTCGACGAAGTCTACGAGTCCAACATGTTCCGTTCTGTCATCAACAACTCTGACATGCCCGTCGCGAGCAACCTTTCCCAGGTTGCGGCCGTCGGCTCCATCTGCAACTCGGCGGTTGCTGATACCAGCAGTTCTGAAGAGGAACAACTGCTCAGCAAGAACAAAGGCTTCGTTGGAAATGCTACTGGTAAGCACACCATGTTGAACTTGGTTCACCGGGGCTTACAATATCCTTAGATGTTGCGATTCTGCGGTTCTCTGATTCCATTTTGTCGGCGCAAGATATTCGTCGTAGATGGGTCAATGTCTTCCGCCGCAGTTTCAATTCTAAGGTGTGTGATGCCGTTGGGACTCGTTTCGTGCATTCGATCTAAAGTGCCTTCGTAGACCAAGTACATGCTCCAACTTTCCAAGCTCGCTGCCCTTCCTTCGTCCGAAGAGGGGCTGGTTACCCCTTTGGCAGAATGGGATCATTTCAAATCGTCTTCCTTGTTGCTCACTCTCAAGGGCGCCCCTGAAGTCCTTCTCCCATATTGTTCCTATGCGTTGGATCCTCGTGGAGGCGCGCCGATCCCGCTTTCCGCCCTGGAGAAAGCGCGCATTTCTGCCGTTCAAGAAAAGTGGTCTCGTCAAGGACAACGCGTTATTCTCCTCGCACGCCGGGTCATCAATGATCAATACCTCGAAAAGGCGACTGATACCAACTCAGAGGAGTTTAGCGAAGTGCTGGATGAGTACATGTCGGACCTCATTATTGTTGGGCTTGTTGGCCTAATCGACCCATTGAAGCCCGATATCAAGCATACAGTGCAGTACGTCTTGTTCCTATTTCTTCACACCTGTCATTTCTAATCCATGTCATAGGGTGTGCAGAGGCGCAGGAATCCGGTTCTTTATCGTCACCGGCGACCACCCCAGCACAGCACTTTCCATCGCGGGCCAGGCAGGAATCATCACCAACACTGAAAACGTGCACCGCGTGTCCAATCTCAGCCCTGAACCCAAGAAACAGATCGAGCTTTACGACGACGAGAAGGAAGTCCACGAATGCAAGAGCATCATTCTGACAGGCCCAGAGCTCATGACTTTGAATAACTCACAATTCCATCAGCTCTGCCAATACGAGGAAATTGTCTTTGCACGCACAACTCCGGAACAGAAGCTGCTGATTGTCAACAACTTCAAGTCCCGAGGCAACGTTGTCGCTGTGACCGGTGATGGCGTCAACGATGCGCCGTCTTTGAAAGCTGCCGATTGCGGTATTGCAATGGGCGAAGGCTCGGACGTGGCGAAGGAGGCTGCTGACCTGGTCCTCCTCGGCGACTTCTCGTCAATCATCACAGCGATCGAGTACGGTCGCCTCGTGTTCGACAACCTGAAGAAGACCGTTCTTTATCTGTTGCCTGCTGGAAGGTGTGTTCTTCATCTCTGGTCATCACTATGGACTTGATCGCTGACGCTCAACTGGTCAGTTTCTCTGAGCTTATGCCCGTTCTTTGCAACATCCTTATTGGAGTGCCTCAAATGCTGAGTAACATCCAGATGATCATCATTTGCGTAGCGGTATGGTGTATCTCGTACTTTTCTCTCCTCGACGCTGAATCGTTTATCAGACGGATGTTTTACCCGCTCTCAGTCTTTGCCTCGAACCACCCGAGCATGGCCTCCTCCTCCGACGCCCGCGTAATGTGAAGAAGGATCGCCTGGCAGACTGGAGGCTCCTTCTCCACGCATATGGGTTCCTCGGTGTTTTGGAATCACTTTGCGCCATGTCAATGTACCCTTCTCCGTTCATTACTTACTGAGATACCAAAGTTGATCTCATGTCTTTTTTCTCTCTAGGGCATTCTGGTACCTCCAACGCAATGGTGTTCCTTTCTCGCTGCTTGCACTCAGCTTCTCCACGCCCACTGAACTTACCAACGAGAAGCTCTTCCGCGCACAGAGCGTGTACTTCTTCACGTTGGTGCTGATGCAGTGGGGGTAAGTTCCGTCGCGCGCCTCAATATGATGCGGTACTTAAATTCAAGTCACATTCTTTAGTAATCTGCTGGCAACGCGCTGCCGCAGGCTGAGCATTGTCCAGCACACACCGCTGAAGAACTTGTACGTCATCCCGGCGGCGTTGCTTGCCCTTGGCATTGCGTTCTTTTTCTGCTATGTGCCCTGGTTCCAGCAAATATTCCAAACCCGCCCAGTCCCAGCGGAACACATTTTCATCCCGATGACATTCGGAGTGGCACTTTTGATGTGAGTTCTCTTCTCTGCCTGCCACACTACCATGTTCTGACTCGTTGACACGCAGCTTGGATGAAACGAGAAAGTTGTTGGTGAGGAAGTATCCCCACAGCATTCTGGCTAAACTTGCCTGGTAGTCCGTTGTACAAAGTACTTATAATTCAAAGCAATGCACAGTTTGCTATATCTACAAGTCCCCTGTAATGACTTTCCATAGCGTGCGGCCAACCCTACCCGGCCCGTCGTCTCGAACATAGCGGCGGCTTGCTTCATACTCGGCCGCCGTTTCTTGTCCTATCGCTCCGGACCCGCTCCGCTGCGCTATGATGGCGGTGACGATCGGTTCTGTGAACTCCGGATGGCCTTGCACGGTGAAAATGTGCACCCTGTCCGTGTCGGGGGAGAAGCGGACCATGCCCTGGACCGGAGAGATGTCTGTCGCCCCGAGCAGCTCAAATCCGGGGGGCAACGCGGGGACATGGTCCCGGTGCATCTGCTGGATGGTCTACAGCGGACGCCAGTGAGAACGTGGAGCATAAAAATAAAAATAACGTGGCCAAAATTAAACAGTATCAGAATAGCCGGGGTGTAATTTTGGCTCTCTCTATCCCCATGAGGGATAGCCGGAAGATCTAGGATTTACGGAAACAAGATAAAAAGCATGGATTCGAACAAGACAAAAGCAAGTCAAGGCAAGAGATGAAAAACGAGGGGGAAGGAATTTCAGATCATGTTCAACCGTTCATGTGCTACGGAAAAGAACGACATTTCGCAGGCAAATGTCCAAGTTCACCCAAAGTTCACGGCCGTCCGAGGAAAAGCATGAATAGAATGACATGCAACACGCACCAGATCCCCCGAACCCTCACCAAAAATCTTCTGACCAAGAGCAGTGAGATGGACCGCAGTCGGGCCCACTTCCCATATGCCGTTGTTAGGAACACATTGGCCACCCAGAGCACGCGCAATGATCTGGTGGCCGAAGCAGATGCCTTGCAGACCATGAGTTGCGTTGCGAGCTCATCGACAGAAACAGCAGACCTATGATCTTGCTTCGCGCATTCGTGTTCGCTGCCACACGTGCTATATACGCGGCAAGGCTGTTCATCCACTCGATATCGTCGTATGCAGACGCCGCTATCATGGGCACAGTGTGCGTGAGGAAGGGCGGGGCAAGTTTAGCCAATCAGCCTAGATTTAGCAGCAAGTACAAGGCCACGGTACCAGATCCGGTGAGCATAATACAGTCGTAGTCCTCCTCGTTGGGATACACATGTTCCTTCGCGACAAAAAATGGGTCAAGTGTGAAATCCACTCCGGTGGGCACAGTGCCTCTCAAGTAGCGTGTATAAACGTCGAGATAGTCGCCGTTCGCCTCCAGGGCTTTTCCTGTGAGCCCGCCACAAATTAGAAGGGCTATTCGGACAGACATTTAGATGGTCGGGGGTATCAGATTGTCGTGGTCAAGAAGAGAAAACAAGCACTTGACAAGAAAGGGAAACAAGGATGATTTGGGCGGAGCTGAAATATGTCAGGAACGGGTCCGGTTTAATTACATTCTTTACTTTGCACCCTCTTCTCTATATCTTATTATTCCAATACTTGACTGAGCTCAGCTCTACTGCGAGGTGGAAGAGTATGTGTATCAAATGATTCTCCGCTGTTTCTTTCTTACATGTTATCTATGTTGTAGGCGTTTCTTGTTGCTTCACTTCCACTTACCCGGAAATCAAAAGTTCGCCAGACGAACAAGAGCCTTTGGGAGAGGGAGAAGGTCGGACGGAGGTTGTTCGAGACGACGGTATACACGTCAGGATTACCATGGACGATGGAGAGCACAAAGACTTCGGCCGCACCGCTCTGCCACTGCTGCACCCGGGCTCGGATGCCGCCACATCCAGTCAAAAACTCCTTGCTTTTGTAACCCTCGCTGCTCTCGTCATTGCGGGCTCAACGTTGGCGTATCGGACACGTTCTTATCCTTTCTCGACACTTGCGCCTGCAGCTGCGAGGCAAGAGGATGGCAACCCCTCTGGGATAGGCAAGGACCAAGTGCAAAGCAAGCAAATGTCCAACAGCTATGTGGATGCCCCGGGTGAAGGTAGCGTGAACGGGGAGGAAGGCGATGATAGCCGCTCACAGGCAGAAGGGAGCGAAGGAGGAAAGGAGAAAGAGGGCAAGAGTTCACGGAAGAAGGACAGACGGAAGAGAGGCAAGGATCCACTCAAAGAAATTCTAAAGGGCAAATCTAAGGGCAAGGCTCTCGAACAACTCTTGGAGTCGAATGCGCAGACGTCAATCGCTCCGTCCAGCCCACTCCTGAAGGCTACCAATAAGCCCACAAACATTGCCAGCGGAATCCCGAT
The DNA here is from genome assembly GCA_013368295.1 of Psilocybe cf. subviscida. Lineage (NCBI taxonomy): Eukaryota > Fungi > Basidiomycota > Agaricomycetes > Agaricales > Agrocybaceae > Psilocybe > Psilocybe cf. subviscida. Next base: position 39,715 of record JAACJJ010000062.1, on the reverse strand, counting down.
TCAAAAACTATCTAATGGGAGCACTTCGGGAGCGGATGCAGACCCGGAGAAGGCCTCGACTCAACTCGCCGACGTTTCGCAGAAACCGCACCGCCCGACAGCTGGTCTTTCTCCATCCACGCAGTCCAACACGCCACTATCATTGTCCACCACCGAACGTAACCCCTCCAAGCAAAGGACTAGATCACCTGAGGTCCTTCAGCTGGGAGCTCGAACGAACGGCGACCCCAGCCCGCCACTCACTCCATCCGACACCGCTTCCTCCATCCCCGCTTCCGCCTCTCTTCACAGTGAAGCACTCACCGCCGCTTACGGCGTTGATGGTGATGGTGATCCCAACAACACGCGATCCGTCTTCAAGAATGATCAGGCACTCGGTGTTGCCGCTGGTGGCTTGGCGGTCGACGCTGCTCGCATTGTATCTTCAACTTCGACAACTCTCCCGTTCGAAATTGAAGGCGAGTCTGCAGGAGAAACTGAGACAAGCACTGGCGTGAGCATGAGCTCGAGCATCGTCCTCAGCGAGTCGGGCGTTGTCCATGCGCATGGCGCCGAGGAGGCTGAGATCACGCCGGTAACATCCCCCGCGTCCTCGGAAAAGAGCGGCCGTACGCACAAGGTCAAAGGTGACACCGTCAAAGTTGCCCCTACGATATCCGAACGTAAGGCCCGTCAACCAAGTGCGAACCAGGCTTTGGTAGATCCTTGGGATTGGGATGGTGGCTCAACGGATGTGGCATCATCTATTGCCTCGACCTCCTCCAAGACTAAGAAGACTATGAATACCGCGTCCTCCCGCGGTCCACTGCCTGGTTCCTCAACTACGCCTGTCCATACATCATTCTCGTCGGCAGTCCTCTCCAACAAAGGTAAAGCCTTGGCGTCGTCGAACTCGTTGGACCCCCTGTCCGACTCCAACGAACCAAGTTTCAAGATGAGCACATCTACTTCAGCACCCGGGGTAACTTCGACCAGAAATGATGTTTCCTCTTCTCCAAGCGCGAAACCTGCAGAGAGCGATCCTCAGCGTTTATCGAAAGATAAAGAAGAAGAGGAGACTGTATTCACATTTCCAACTTTAAATCCCCCCTCGAGCGCAGCATCCGCAGGAGCTGGTACGTAAAACGTTTCTAAACATATACTCAGTGCTCAACTTCTTTCCGTCCTCGCAGGACCCAGCCGGATACGCTTGACATTGGGAGACATCCATTCCAGCACATTGACCGGACGTGCGTCGCCATCGATAGGGGCCAAGCGCAGACCGCCTACGCCGTCACGCAACAATAGTCATTCTCATAGTCGCAATGCAAGCAGCGGCGGTACGCCTCCTCCACAGCGCCCTATGACCCCAAATTCTGCGTCTGCTCCGGGATCGGAATCTCCTACCCCATCGCAAGCAAAGCCCGCGCTCTCCGTTCAGACACAACTGGCGTCGATGCGGGGTGCTTTAGAGGCGTCCAGATTGAGGGAGGAGAAGAACAAGGTGGAGATAGAGAAATATATGAAGGAAATAGAAACCATGAAGTGGGAGAGCGCTAATTGGCGAAGAGCAGAAATCGAGGTAAGTGGAAACTCGATGGTTGCCGGTTTTTATCATTCGTTCGCTACAGACAAATCACCATTTGTCGAACTTCGATTTCTCAATGCACTGAAAGAAGCAAAGGATCTAACAATCGTTTCCTTCTTTTTTGGGCACTAATTCTGCTTCTTTTTCGGTTCAATGCTAACATCACTTATCATTCTCACGTGTCATTAGCTCCAAACGCAAATACGTAACCTTATGCATCAGTTGCAAATCTACACGAGCGTCTTTGCTGCAAATGTTCATCTCCAACAGCAATATGCGGCCAACAATGCTGCATTAGGTCCCACAGGCCTCAACACTGGTTCTTCTCCATCCCCTCTGTATTCTGCAAACCCCGCAGCGTCTTCTTCGGTCTCCACACCCCAGCAGCCTTCGACCAGCTCCGACCGCAATGCCGACGATGTTTCCTCAGCTCCATCTCAAAGCTCTCAGCAGACGGGGCCCCCTTCATCTCAGGCAAGTAACCCGACCCCTGTACCCCACCACTCTGTGCCGCAACCGCTAAGCCTCCATATGTTACATATGAATGGCGTAGCGTCTCCCCCTACTATTCTTTCACCTTCCGGGCCTATGTCACCGGGCTTCCCCCTGGGGCCATATCCCGGCGCTCCTCCTCCTTTCTTTCCTTACGCGATACCCCCTCATCTTCAATCAACATCCCCGCACTTTCCTATGGCCCATGCGCAGCACATGCACATGCAGTCATTCCATCCACATCAGGCGAGCATTGCGCAGACTCAGGCTCAAGCTCTACCATCGCCGCACCAGGCAAGCCTCTTCTCCGCGATGTTTCCTCCACCACAGCAGCATGGAGCAGCGAGCCAGCTCGGAAGTACGCCGTCGAGCGCGGCAGGAACCTCGAGTGTAGGGTCCCAGTCGCCCGACCGCAGCGGGTCACCGATATCAGGGCCATTCCTTTCCAATCGACGGTCGCGGCCGCGTATGCAAACGGCCAATAGTCGGATAGGAGGGCGCTCGACATGGGAGGAAGTTGGCGACGGCTGGGTGGGCAATGATGGCGAGACGCGGAGCAACGCCCATGAGCTCAGCGACGACGACGCTGGTAGCGAAGGAGGTTTCAACGAGGTGCTGGCGGATGCCATATTCAAGCGGCCAGCAAGTATCCGCGTACGGTCATCGTCGAGGAGTTTAAGAAGCGCGTTCGAGGCCGATAAAAATACTAAGGGCGGTAGTACAGGGACGTCTCCCGGCGCACAAGCGTCGGAAGAGGCTGAACATTTCACGGAGTTTGCCTTCCCATCGCTCACTGACATGGGCAACATCATCTATCAGAGCAGTGTCAAGTCTACTAATGGTGCACATAGCAGCGGGACTTCGACTTCCACATCCTCGTCTCTGCCCTTGTCCCCTGCTGATACCTCTGATATTCCACCTGAATTGCCAGAGGGGACTACATCGTCGAATGATGCCGAGGGAGACCGCCAACATAGCTTGCCGCCAGTAATCGAGCAACCCGAAGATGGTGAAGGCCTTCCAAAGGCAGACGCTGTCGTGCAAGCGCTACCCCAGATCGATCAGGTGACACCCAAGCAAGGCCCCGACCCTGGCACCGCACCCCAGGGAGAGTTTCCTCTGCGAACTCAATCGTCAACGAGCGCTGGACTTTCAGAAGCCTCGCCGACCGGAGGCGAAGTCGAACCTGAAGATCTAGCCACCCCAGCTTCTGCGGATCAATGATGACTGTTCCCTTTGTCTTTATCCTCGCCCACCCCGGAATTGTTGTAAACGTCCAAGGATTCTGTTTTCTTCCAATTTATCTAGTCTTCGCCACTCAAGCACTCTTCCCGTTTTCGCAGCATTGTTTGTTGTCCCCCTCGGTCATCCTTTACAGTACTGTGTCTAATACTTAAATGGTCGTATATATCCTTTATTTGCATATTCATCCTGATTCCTGATGCTGTTCATTCCAACCCTCACCTTGCGCACACTTTTTTCCCGCCCGCCACTACCCTTATCCCTGCATTTGTTCACCTTCAGGTTGTCCACCGCCAGTTGATCGTCTGGTACTGTTTGACCTCTTTCCTCCTTCCACCCTACGCTTTCGCGCTGGTGACGCCTTTCTGTTCTGCTGAGCGTTACCGACGCACGCAACTTCACCTTCCTTCGCTTTGATACCACGTACTTTATATTCAGAGCATTGTTATGCCGATACTCACATACAGGATAAAGTGTTTGATGCCCTGATTTCTTTTGGGCCTATCAGGGTTGAACAAACATCGTTGGTTCATCCTCGTATTGAAAAGGTACACGCATTCTCAAATGGTACAAACTTCCTGCCGCAACGATGCTATGAGGCTTTCTGGGCTTCTGCTTCTTTCTGCTTCTGCTGTGCCAGTAAACGTCTAATGACACGGAATGTATGAACTCAGTCGACAAAATGGGAGGCAATAAGGATGAGCACTCACTGTCTGGCGGCCAAGATCATCTGCGCCTTGCGCTCGCGTAGACTTGCCTCGCGCTTCTCGGGACTGTCCTCCCACTTCGCCTTCCCGCCCAGTTCCTCCTCCTTAATCTCTTCCTCTTTCTTCACGCGCTCTTCAAGTTGGAATTTTGAGATAAGCGAGTCCGCCTTCTTGAGCTGTGTCGCTGAAGACGTTCCTGTGGCACCAGCGGCTGGATGTGTGCCCGCAGGCGTGCGGGGATATAAAGTGTGGTATGCGGGTGGTGGCTGATATTTTGACTCCGTCAGTATATTGCGGGAAGTAAAGGGAAGACCTGATGCTGCGTACTGCGTCGAGGAAGCCCTTCTCTAAGATCTTATTTGAAGTCTGTTCCACGTTCCCGGTCTTGAGCAAGTCGTAACGGATGTTGTCGCTGTGAATAAGAAAATATGAGACAGAACCAATTGAACTAGCATTCAAAAGCGTACGCTGGTATGTCAGGGAACATGTGTGATATTGTGTCAACCTGAATATGAGATGGGCCATATTTTGGCCATATTAGCACTTTGTCTGACGAGACATGAACACGCAAATTTTGGTCGTGAAATCCACCGCGAAGGATAATGAAGCGCATAGAAATTCTGATTATTCAAAAATACTAGACGTACCATTTCTTGTGTAACGTTTTTAGGCCTGAACCCGAGTGCATCTGACGCTGATCGCTCCTGCGGTGAGTCACTGCCTGTAAACATATTGTGCGTATGTCAGTACATTTAATACAATGTAGCCCAGCCACACGCCAGTCCAAAGCGATGGTTGCTATCGACGCTCGCGAAAAGTCCCATCGAAGGGCAGTCGTCTGGGTGTGCTGGTTGAACGGTTGGCTACGCACTGGAAGTGACCCATCTGAAAAGAAACACGATGACGGCGAAGGCGACTATGACGTTTACTACTTCTCCCATAGTAGAAGGTATTCGATAAGACGCAGGCGCGACGTCCGGGACGGTGAGGAGGAGTTGCTGAAAGAGTTGAGAGAGGGGCCGGTGTTGTCATTCCGGCTGTAGACTGATCACAGTCCGTGCCGCCGGAGTGCCGAAGTTCTCACGGGCCATCAACGAGCCACTCATGTCGTGAGGGAGAGCGAGTAGCAGATTACCGATCTACGAATAGACGACCAAACTAAACATCAGGCATGCATACGTCTCTATACGTCTCCGGTCATGCTGAACATGATGGTCCTGCGAGCGTTCGTACATGAAGCTACTGCCTAGATTATACCTTACTCTTGCCAGCAGCCACATATTGAGGAACTTCGCAGAAGCAAGGTAAAGCTAACGTAACGCCACGGCAAATGTGGTTCTATTTAGTTGCCTGCATGATCAATCCTAGTGTGGGGTAAAGCTCTGGGGTCTTTGTGGCAAAAGTCGTGCTACATAAACAAACGGGAAGAAGAGAGTAGAATACCCGAGTACATGGAAGGTAAGCTAACAATGCGGAGCATAAAGAACTACTTCTATACATTCACGCTCCATATACAACAGGGGATCTGGGGCCTTTAATGCTGCTCGAATACTCAGGTTGTACTTGCTGGAGGTCCAGAACAACATCGCCAGCTGACTCCATCCTCGATTCGTGCGGCGGATCACGGCGCCTTGGTGGTGACTCAAATTTAATCGAAGTAATTGGTTGAATCGATTCTCCTTCTATCTGCCGGCCCATTTTTAAATTTTGGAAGACACGTGAAGCGGAAATGTTGACGATGGTGACATGGGCGATGATAAACATAGAACTGGCGGGGCTATCAAATGCGTCTGCTGATACAGCCAGGAAGAGTTTGGTGACCACCACAACGCTGTCAGCACAACATATTAGTGTTTTCATAATACAACCGGTCCAAGCACACGTACAGAAAATAGGCCAGGCTTTCGTGCAGCAACGCTCTCGATAACGTTGGAAGTGCATCCGCGGTACCTATCAATCCAAGGCGCTTTTTGAGATGCCCAGACTCTTCGGGGAACATTTGCACGATACGCCAGGCAACAGCGAGGTAGATTAATGCATCATTCGTCATGATGACAAACGATGTGGGCCCGAGTAAACGCCCCTTGAGCATTTCGCCACAGTATCGCGTAGTGCCGACGTGCACTGCGCCAAACGTTCACGAGAGCGTTTGCGCCATCCCAACAGAGGTTGACGACACAACGCCGATGCCAATGACTATCTTGCGCTCCATTGCGCAGACGGCGCATACACGCAGATAGAAGAGTGCTGTAGTGGATGCGATGAAGAGTATCAGAAACACGCTGTTTGAGCGTTGCAGTGCGGCGCAGTCGTCCAGCGGCTTTGCTATGCATTTGTTAGCATTCTTCACATAAAAAAACGGAATGTGAATCAAAAATATTCACTGAGAGGAACTGCTCTCCCAAGAGAAAATCCCAGCAGAGATACCCTGTAGGACATATCAGTCCGTGGTAATTTGGCGACTTGTTGAGCCCTTACCTCGTCAGAAAGTATATTATGGTCGGCGCCCTGATTTCGTAGTGGACCAACAACCTGTAGTCATTGCCCAAGTTGTCCAACACATCCCATATTGTTGCCTAATACACCCACAAGCGAATGCAGTTAGTAAATTATGTCCAGATTGTAACATAGCGCTGTACACGTACCCCGAGGCTTGCAATGTGAATATAAGTTGCAGATGAAATGAGATATGCAAGGTCGGGGTCGAAGAAAATCAGCGGCGTCGAAACTGCGGACAAGGGGACTACAAGGGTATCGTTCACCACAGTGACCATTATGAGTGGTGAGACTGAGAAGATGGAGAGTCTTTCAGCCAGGGCAGCGTTCGGTTCGTATGAACCAAGTTATAAGAACTTCTTCTCCCCCTTGGCCCGAGAAGGGAGTCAGGGGCCACTTCCGTAATGGCTCTCTGGGTTTCGATGCGAACACAATCATGATGGAGTCTGGACATCATGAACACCACGCAACTTCAATTGAACTATCTTGCGTCAGTATATTAGCAAGATGCTTTGGATATATCCTTTGACGAGGTCGAAGGTATTCCGGCTTTTCTTTTAACTTAGGTAAGGAAACTCATTTGTGTTAGTGGCTCTCTAGCTTGAATAGAGGTAGTTACTGTAAGGTCTGTTTTCACCTGATCTCAACCTAATATTATAAGTACTGCCCTGCCTGATGTATCAGGCGATCCTACCGGGTTATTTAACGTGCCAAAGAGCGCAAGGGGACATAATTCCGTGGGTGGTGGGTAGTATTGGGTTGACGGAGGCGCTGAGTGTGCATCAGTAACCATGCAATTTGGTTTCCACAGGTTTCTCCACCTCAAAAACCCATGCTCTTGTTTCTATATTTGGTTCAACTGTGCCACTCGGCAGTATTGTGGGTATCTTACAGTATGACATGCATTCACACCCTTTACGAGGGTATATGTGTACACATAAGAGTGTATATCGGCTATCCGAGTGGTTTTGTGGGAGACAAAACACATGTTAGACCTTACAGCGTAAGTTCACAACTCCCGAACATAGAGAACAAGTCTCATTTATAATATTTAAAGCCTATATCTGTGAGTAGTAGGCCCCTGAGATCAGAAGGTATCCAGAAGGTATCCGTAGAAATTATAAACATCGAATGTCCCCGGCCCAAAGTGGATATTTTATGTGTGAATGAATAATGCTGAGTATCCGGAGTTGATGAGAATGCAGGGATGTATCCATGTGATGGCAGAACAGAAGACTGAAATTGCGTAAGGCAGAGAGAACATCATAAAGAGGGTTCCAGAGAAACTCAAAGAAAAAAGGAGAAAGAATTAAAGACGGTGATCAGGAACCTAGCGCTGAACTAAGATTGGGCGAGGCTGCGCTGCATGGAGATTGATCCTCTTGCGATCCATTCCGAAGGAGTAACGCGGTCGTCGGTGCCATAAGTAAATAGAAGATTGTTTTCCGGAACAAATGCCCAGCGAGTAGGGTCAGGAGGCGGGGCGGATGTTACCGCTCTCAATTCGTTACCTGTTTCTGTGTTAGAGATAGGGGAGACGCACCAGCCAGGAAATAGGCACGTACGGATGATATTACACGTGAAGTGGTCGAGATTGAGATCATTTTTGTCATAGCCAAAAGGGTCTTCCGGGGGAGTTAGTTTACTTATAGCCATTATAGAGATAGAAGGAATACATACTCTCGATTTCTTCTCCCGCAACAAGGAAACCAAAGAAAATAAAGCTCTGTAGACTAGGTCAGTTGCATCACAAGGGTCGGCTTTTGAACCGATTACTCACAATAACCGATGTTCCAGGAATTGTTACCCAGCCCAGGTTGGACCAAATTTGGAATGGCTGCGACGCAAAAGTTAATGACTGACAGTAGTGCGGGAGTAGCCAGATGAGGCTTACAAGGGCCAAGCAGTAGAGAATAGTCACTGCCCAAAGATGGATGGAGTACCTGGGGTTGCATTTCAGTGACGAGAATACCCACAACTATTGACTAGAAAGGCCGCACGAGAAAGGTATAGGAGTAGTCAAGATTCGCTCGAGGCCAGTCAAGCTATCGACCAGCTGATTTAATGCAGCGAGGAGGGTATCTGGGAAAGAATGTCAAGTCATGGACTAGATGCAGACATTTCAACTCACTTGTAGTCGGGACGTCACAAATTTTGCGATTTTGGAGAGATGCAATATAAGAGCTCTGAGAAAAGACCACTTTAAGATCACCCTTGAGGCAGAAAATGAAAGAATGCACGCACAATGTAAAGGGACATCTCCAGCGGAATATTATGTGACTTCGCTTGATTGCGCAACTTCGCTCGGATGCGCGCGCCTTTCTTTCCAGGGACTTCTCTACCTTGTTCAGTGAGCCAGTCCACGAGCAAAGAGAAGGGGAAGATGTCGAAGAAGCCATATTTTGGGGGCATATGTGCCGGGAAAAGATACTGTTCCTCTTCTCGAGGGAGAATAACGCGACTCTTGTCTTTCTTGTGAGAGAGGTGAGATTTGGCTGAGAGCGGAGACGTGATTGAGTGCATGAAGCTTGATCTACGACCGGGCGATCCGACGGATACAGGGGGTGGGAGCTGGCCATATCCTGCAGCGTGTCTCTGATGCAGAACAGAACTCTGCGGGGCAATTGTAATGCTCGTCTGCTTCTCTTCGGGGAGAGGGGTGGCCATGCTTTGATATGTCGTGCTTTCTCTAATCGGTGTGACAGGGAAGTGTCCGCTGGTGGGTGTCTGAGGAGATATGATAGACGCGTCGCTTTTATCGTGTTGCGAATGCAAGTCAGCCGTAGACGATGTAGGCATACCAGGGGGAAGGGCATATGCCGGCAGGAATTTTACAAGATAGTACAGATCCCTGAGCGCCGTGAGTTAGCAGGTCTACACGATTGAGCAGGCAACCTACGTGTAATATATGCCATCTTCACCACGAAGGTAGTGCTTGACAGATACGGAGAATGCCTCAACGAGGTTGATTGCGGATTTCTTCTCAATCAGCGAGCGAGCTTTGGCCTCTTCTTCGCTCTGTCCCTCGGCGGGAGGGGAATCTGGAGTCATAAGTATCATGAAGATAACGGCGTATGTGTACTTACTGGGTACATGGAACCAAACTGTCCGCGAGAATGTCCGACACGCCAAAATCATCTGGGACCACAGTCGTCGACCCTCATTGTACCGCTCGAAAGAAGACGTCGTCCGATACGAAATAACGAAACCAAGGACCGTTCCGACACTGCATATGGATTGGATCAGCACGAAGCTGCGAAAAACAAGCACGGCGACCTTACACCGTTAGAAGGGTCGACTGGATGTGCAAGTTATGTCCTTGGTGGTTGAGGACAGTGATTAACGAGCCCCAAGCTGAGAAGAACAACAGGATATGCCAACAGCGAAAGAAGGATGTTGCGAGCACGGCATGTAGGAAAGAGGATCCTGGACGCGACCGTGGCGCAAACCTGATAGGGAGATTAATTTAACATTCCGGGTTAGCTTTCTTTTCATTACCGAATACCACTCACGGGTCGGGTACGGAGAAGCCACGATGAGAGAAGGTTTCTGCCCTCTAACGGAACGATGCACATTCAGACCGATTTCCACTCTCCGTGCGCATATACTCACTGAAAGAGGAGATGCGGGCTCAATCGTCACTGGATACTCGGCCATGCTGTAGGTGTCCACCTGTCGATTGTAATAGCCCCTAACTCAGGCAAATCGTCCACAACGGTCAACCACAGTCGGATTTTGGGTGTAATCGTCAAGGTTTGACAACGGGATGGCTGGAAGACGAAGGAGATCAAGAAGAAAAGACAAGGCGCCCGTCAAATTACAGGTCGTCGGCAGAATGAACGCATGCTCAGCGCTGGCGCTGAACAGCCAAGATCACCACAGCGGTGATGCGATCACCCAGTATATTTCGGAAGTTGAGCCAAATATTGTCAATTCCGACCACATTTCCGACTGAGGCCTCAGATAATTTGAAAGCTCACTCGCCACTGAATATTCGCCTCAGGAGTGTTTTTAGACCCATGGACCGCACCTCATCTGGTGTCTTTCTCAATTCTTTCTGGCATCCATAGCGTAGACTCCAATATGGCAGTAAAAGTGGGTCAATTTTCAGAAGATACCAACGACCCCGAGTCCAACTGACCGATCAACGCTTGGCGTCGTCTAGAGACGACGAGGAGAACTACAGGCGAAATTTCGCAACGAGGGTCAACAATTCTGCACGCTCTGGAGTTTCACCATTCAATAGAGTGTCGATCCAAACATAATATGCGTTCTCCGCTAGCAGCTATGGCTGCCGACTAGCACTCTCAGACGACCACTCGAAATCTGTTCGACTAGGCTTCCAGGTGGATAATGATTCGTGGTCTTCCCCAATACTCTGGCAAAAACCGCGGCAAATATCTGACATGCTCCAGGGGCCACTGTATCCCAACTCCTCCTTCTCTCCCAATCTATGCGTATGGCGTCAACGATTATGCGGCCTAATGTCGGCCGCGTACAACAGATGTGATACTGAAGAAGTTGCGTGCGATCACCAGCCATGGGACTTGGGTCCATTGGGCTTAATTTTTCTCTGGGAGGGAAGGTTCATATCGTCTTCCACACGGTATCTTGTTCGAAACTTACCCCTGCGAGATCAGCATCGGAGCGCACAACCTGAGGGTTCTGTAAGGTCTGTTAGTGACCTCCCGCTCGTCTTGGTAAACTCGGACTTACAATGGACGCCGCAAGGGCGACGGCCAGGGTGGACACCATGAAGAGTAACGATGTGAACTTCATATCAAGAGGATGGGCTTGTGGACTTACCCTCCAAAAAACCCCAGCCTTTTAACCTTTTCCGAATACACAAACAAAAAACGAGTAACCAATAGGATAAGCCGGTTTCAAGGCTATCCTGTACCTGAATGATTATGCGCATGTGCTAAGATGTGGTACGTATGCATGTCGCAAAATACGTAAAAAATCGCAAACAGTTTGCCTTGGCCGTGCCTGATTTCCCCACCTTATTCATTCTAGATACCGACTCCGCTAGAGTTTGGCAGTGGCTACGACGTCACGGCTCAGTTTCTGAGCTAGCTGTCGCAGCCTCGAGGACGTCGAACGCAACAGGCTTGACCAGCAAGAATCCGGGGCACCTTCATGACCTTGATTGACCAGCGCTTAGCCGACAGGTGAGTATCATGTTTTTAATTGCCATGCATTCATGCTATTTTCTCTATACAGCCCTATACAGGCTCCCCTTTCAAGGTCGGGGTTGTCGAGCTCAGCTAAGCCGCTCACAGCGGAGAATCTGCGGCCCATACACATTTTGAGTAAACGCGGATCTGCAGGTAGTAATGACAAGCTTAGGATCGCTGGGCAGACAGGAATGAAATGTCTTATCGGGGTCTTGCGGGGTCTTGCTGTATTCAGACGATTACCGTAAATGAGTGCTTTCAGGTGCTCTCTCAACAGCCAAGGTTTCAAGGGGAAGCAATACGTACTTTTAATCTCTGGCCATGTCGAGCCTTTCTTCAACAATTCGGGGTGTGTGGGCTGCTTGATTCTCAACACCGCTCGCCTCTTATCCTGTACGCATGACGCTACTGGGCCTTGAATGTGGATCTCAAGACAAGGCCGGGACGACGACTTATTCAAGTTCAGTCTAACACCTTTTGCCGGAGACAGAAACATCTGTTGATGATTAGCGCCGGATAAGACGCTTGTGCATGCTCAATGGCTTAAATTGATGCTGGAGTCTCGCCGCTTCCAATAGGTCCCGCCACTCTTCCGCTTTGACGCTACTTAAGTAGCTGTATACACTTATCCCCTTTGCCAGCAGCCCCCAATCCTCATGCACGGCATCTTGTTGGTCCAAATGTATTTAAGCGCCCGACCGAATTGAGGCTGATCACAGCCGGGGATCCGGGCCGCCGCACAACATGCAATCCCTTGCCGTCAGGGCCGTGGAACTTTTCCCAGCTTCGAACACTGTTCACCAGCACCATTCAACCCACAGTCCCCACCCTTCCCCACCCACCTCTCTTCCTGAACTGTCAACCGGATAAACTTATCGCTACCGTTCCCTATTCAACGATGCCAGCCATACCAAAGACTCATAGCTGGATATCATTGTGGTTCTTGTTGACCGCGCCTGTGATTGCTTGGGATGTGGGGTATTGCTTGATGAGGCGAGTGATATCCTGATGCAGAGGTTGGCGTGTAATGGTAATATTGACTGAACTTATTACTAGGCCTCGGTCTATGACAGTAAGAACGGATGGCCAGTTTCAATTAAGTTTGTTTCACATACCATGCAGGGTGGCGATCTACACTGGATTTGGTCGCCGTATGCGCTTTACCAAAACGTAAGTATACGTTTACAACACAGTAATCAGCTCAAACTCTGAACAATCCTGACCTAGATTGACTATGTAAGTGCCTCGCGAGTACAGGAACGTACTCTCGCAGTTGATACGACCACCATCACAGGTGTATGGCCTCCCATCATTCGAAAGCGGCGACGGTTTCACAAACGCGCAGTGTGCGTAAACGCGCTTTAGCTTCCAACCTTTGGTTACACTGACTGTGTCTTCCATGCAGCTTTGCTCAATATAATTGAGACGCTGATGAACATAAGCTATCTCTACCTCGCGCACGTCGCCAAATGGCCTCCCGCTACTATTGTTGGCTTTGGCGCGGCTCTTATGACGCTCTCCAAGACTATCCTGTACTGGGCCCAGGAGTACTTCTGCGGTTATTGCGCCGTCGGGCACAACAACTTCCGCGACCTCTTTCTCTTGTGGATCGTCCCAAATGGGTGCGTTTATCTTGATAGATTTCCCAGTTTTGCTTGCCATCAACTCATGGTCACCAAGGTTGTGGATCGTCGTCCCGTCGTTCATTGTCTGGCAATTTGGGAAGGACCTTACGGAGTCTCTTAACTTTGCTGCTGGGAAGGCAGGCAGCGGCGTGTACTCCAAATCCAACGGCTCGAAGAAACAGCAGTGATGATGTGAGAGAATCCTCACCTGTTTCTTGCTCCCAGCACGATGATTTGACCTATGAATAGCTACTTACTATTCAATAGGCTTCAATGGGCCACAAATTCGATTCATGCGTAAATGTTCTCAGTAGTAGGACACTTCATGATCAATCTGTAACAGATAGTTCTCAACAAGGATGTACACATACGGTTCGAGGCAAATGTCTATGAACACAGATTCTACCCCGAGAAGGAAGCAGTGTTGATTACAGGGTTGCTGCATTGTCGAGTCTCCAGATAGTATCAAGTGAGATGTCGGCGTTCTTATGTATTTGAGGTATGTTGCACATAGACGTCCTCAATTGTGTTTCTGAAGTCAGTCTAACTTTCTAAAACATGCCACTGACCTGTAGTAGCTGCCCGGTCTTTCTCAAGTAGCGGGCGCGCGGGGGTACTCAGGATCAAGTGCCCCTAATTCTAAAAATAGAACACCCAACATTCACCAGCGAAATTTGGCCGTCGCAACATATCGTTTCTTGTTCCGCTGTGCTGCGAGGTACGCCGTTCTACACGTCCCATTCTACACGTCCCAAAAACATACTTTACGAACTTGCATCTGTTTTCATCATATACATTCTATCCTTTCTCAAGGCCGCTGGACAAAGATACAAAGATAACCGTTGTTCGCCTGCGTCATGGTCGGCAACTTTGGGTGCTCTTCCCTAAGTTAAGAAAGCAGCTAGAGTCTCTCTGACGTCTCCAGGCAGATATATCCAAAACACACTAACTCTATCGACATAACAAGGTTCAATTGAAGCTGCACGATGCTCCTGTCCATAACCATTATGTTCGCATCGCCATTCGGGGAACCGGGGTACGACGGGATTGACACGCGATCTCTCTCGGCCTGATTCAAGGGGGAGAAGAAAGTGCTTATAACTCAATACATACGGATTGAACGATGCTTTGGTTCTGGGCTACGTCTTCTCAATCCCACCACGACAATGGCCACTGTGGTGAACGATACCCTTGTGGTCCCCTTGTCCGCAGTTTCGACGCCGCTGATTTTCTTCGACCCCGACCTGGCATATCAGGTCTCCGTTGCAACTTATATCCACATTGCAAGTCTCGGGGTATGTGCACAGTGCTATGTTGTGATCTGGTCATATTTCGTTAATTCGCTTGCCGGTCATGGGTATTTTAGGCAATAATTTGGGATGTGCTGGATAACTTGGGCAATGACTACAGGTTGTTGGTCCACCACAAAGTCAGGGCGCCGACTATAATATACTTTCTGACGAGGTAAGGGCTCAACGAGTTGTCCAATCACCACGGACTGATATGTTCTACAGGATATCCCTGCTGGGATTTTCTCTTGGGAGAGCAGTTCTTCTCAGTGAATATTTTTCATCCACATTTTATATTCCATCTGAGGAATGCTAACAAATGCGTAGCAAAGCCGCTGGACGACTGTGCCGCACTGGAGCGCTCAAATAGCGCGTTTCTGATAGTTTTCATCGCATCCACCACAGCACTTTTTTATCTGCGGGTATGCGCCGTCTACGCAATGGCACGCAGGATCGTCGTCGGTTTTGCCGTTGTGTGGTTGATCTGTTTTGGGATGACACTGACGCTCTCGCGCACGTTCGGCGCAGCGCACATCGGCACGACGAAATACTGTGGTGAAATGCTGAAGGGGCACTTACTCGGGCCTACATCATTTGTGATTGTGACAAATGATGCGCTTATCTACTTCGCTATTGCCTGGCGTATCGTGCAGATGTTCCCCGAAGAGTCTGGGCATCTCAAGAAGCGCTTTGGATTGGGCACCGCGAATGCACTCCCGACGTTATCAAAGGCGTTGCTACATGACAGCCAGGCCTACTTCCTGTAAGTGTACTCGCACTGTTCGTGCCATACAAACACTAATGTGTCGTGCTGACAGAGTTGTGGTTGTCACAAAATTCTTCGTGGCCGTGTCAGCTTTTGCATTCGATAGCCCCACTAGCTCCATGTTTATCATTGCCCATCTCACCATCGTCAACATCCTCTCTTCACGCGTTTATCGAAACTTGAAGATGGGCCTGCAGATCGGAGGAGAGCTGAATCATCAATCTACTACCATGAAGTTTGCACCGTCACCACGGCGCAGTGACCCATTGGACGAGTCGAGAAAAGAATCAACAGGCAACGTTGTTCTGGACCTCCAGCAAGTACCATCCGAGTATTCGAGCAGTAGTAAACACCCTAGCTCTACTTCCGTTGCAGATGGAGCACAGCATGTTTAAAATACCCGTCAATCTCTTTCTCCGTCGTTCGCTAATTTATGTACTACGTATTGGGCATTGTTTATTGTGTATCTATTAGTATACCTCCTTGAGAAACCCTACATCTTGCCTACATCACACCTTATTGGAAAGCAGGCAGCAAGAAATCAAACTACTGTGACCGCGCGATTAAGTGCCCGTGATATTGAACAAACAATGTATAAAACTCAGTGACCCAACCCAAAATATGATTGAGCGTTCAGTCAGACACTTTTGGTGTAGTAAGCTGGTTCATACAGGAACTCCACTTAGTCAACACTTAGTAGGCATAAATACAGGAAAAGATATGCGGACATGCATGTGCTCTATTACCTCAGCTGTACATACTAAGCGCCTGCTGTAGCCTCACCTCGGCCGAGGCTGACTTTCATTTCCTATAACCGTCCACCTCTCGCGGTGCCTGGACTCTTTGAGTCTCAGGTTTTAGCCTGACGGTGTTTGTACTTGTTTGCACATAGTTATACAATCAATATTTGCTCCTGTTTTCCATCAGTGCCCCTGCCAAACACTACTCGTGCATCAATAGTCGTAGCGCTTGTATACAACTTATCGGGATTCTGTCTTCATTTCTTGGGATGCAGTCTGATGCTTCGTATGTGAGAAATGTATGAAGATATAGATTTAGCATTAGAATTTTTTCAACGGTTTGCTGTAGTTTTACTGTGATGGCAAGTCACCGAATAACTAACTCTGGGAACACCAGAAATGTGTCACACACAATGGAATCTCCATTTCCTGAGGAGCTTACTGGACGGAAATAAGAGTGTTCAGCAAAAGTAACAGACTCAAAATAGAGATGTCACTCCTTAGTACCTACGGTAGCAACACCATGATAACTCTACTGCTTAATGAGCAGCCCTCGCAGTACGTCATAGCAAAGCTGCCCCAATATTTCTACACGACAAATATCTGTCACATGCGGAATCTCAGGAGACAAAGGCGAAGTAGGTAATTTGTAGATGTGCGGATCATGGACGTCTAATTTGGAGCTGTGTGAAGTTGGGTCTGAGTGTGTGAGCCTGGTGCCTGCTGCGGTATACTGATATGACTATAACAAGTGTGTGTGAGTTTATCTTTGCTGGTCCAATGTGCCATTTTCTGAGTGTATCAAAGTCGTTGAGATTGGTGAATAACTTGTTTTACTGGGTTGTGCACGTGTCCTGCGCATCACCATTGAAGAGCTGCTAAGCCATTCGTGTCGAGTACTGTTCCATTTCGACCGATCGTTCACGGGGTGTGGCGCGTTATGCGAATTGTTCACTGCCCCATGCGTTCATAGGCCAAGGTGACGCGTGACGGCCGGCAAATTTGTTCAGAGAATTGTTCACAACGTAAGTTCATTGTGGTGGTGATCTGAGGATAGCGCTTCGCTGCCTAAACCAAACCGTAGCGGTCTACATACGCCCAATATGTACAAGCTGAATATTGAATATTGAATGCCGATGCAGTTGTGTGGCGCGCGCCCGCAAAAGTTGAAATAAATTAGTTCAACTTGCAATTTACGGGTGCCCTTGAAACCAATCGACAGTCTATAACCACAATCTCCAACTAAACCGCTCACAAATATTTCTACAGTATCACATGGAGGAGACTCCTCGCCAGAATGGCCCTACATGGGGCACGACTACCATTCCCCCCCGCCGCAATCCTCTACCTCAAAGCTAACTGCACCCAAAAATGGAAACGGTGTCAAGAGAGAGCCAATTCGTCGTCGTAAGCCTGAGACATGATATATAGAGTAGATATTCAGCTTCTGAATACTATATGGACGCTATTTTTGGCATTTTAAGTAGAAAAAAAAAACGGTTTATCAACCTGTCCACAGCCTCCTGTGATGCGTGACAAAAGGTGTATTCGTTCAGTTCACAAGCGCCCGTTATGCGTGACGTGAACGATCGGTCGAAATGGAACAGTATAGGTGAATGCAAGCCACGTTGAGGTGGTCTTGATTGCACGAGTGCATATTGGAGTCTTAAAAATTTCGCCTCTTTCTCAACGGTTAATTTTATTGCATTACTGTTTGGGAGTCTTATGGACAAGAGGAGGGGAGGAGGAAGGAGAGGAAAGGGGGAAAGGTTGAGGAGCGGAAACAGTTTTATCGGTAGTCACTGTAATTATGGGTAGGTTTTTGACAAAAATGGCTAAACTGAGCATTGCTCTGGACCGTATGTTTTTGTCTGTAACAACACCTTTTATTGTGTCAAACCATTGCTTCGTTTGAAATGGGACCAATTCCACGGGTGGTAATATCTTGACAAAAGCCATGAGAGCAAGTTTCGTCCAGAGCAGTTCCATCTGGAGGAATATTAGACAGTTTAAAGACTAATATGGCCGGACTTACTATCACTTTATTGACATAATTGTCTGTCCATAATGTAGGGACTGTGCTGTGATGCCCTAAGCTGTTGGTAAGGGCAGACATTGTCCATATGAATGTGCGCATTTTTAAAGACCATTGCCTACGCAGAGCACAGTCTATAGTGGCCTTGATATGGTTAACCATTGTTATGGGCCGTTGCTGTGAAAAATTGCCGGAAGGTTGTCCAGGAAATATACGTAGAATATCGTAGATACGAGATACAAGAATACGGTGAGCGGGACAACTGGTTTCCTGAAGTAGAGCTTTGCAATGCCTGACTGATTGGCCACTACAGTCAATATAAACGTCTGTATTATTGTAAGCACGGAATGCCCCCTGCAGTTGTAATGTTGATTTCTGAGGCTAAGTTTGAGGCGGAATAACGAGTAGGTATGGTATAAAACTCACAATAATGTCTATAGTGTCTGTTGTGAGGGTATTGAGCTGATTTGTTTTCATAACGGTGCACATGCGCCAAGACGTAGCGCGCCATTCTTCGAGCATGAGCTTGTAAATGGACGCGTCTTCGTGCTTGGTCAATGTGATAGTGGTAACGGATTTAAAATCATTCATGAGCAGATACTACGTATTGGACTTGATATGGAGAATGGATAATGAAATGGCCTGGCTGGATAAGTATATTTTATAAGGCGGGCAGTCACTAGCTGATGCTTGACATGGTAGAGATTGTTCCAGATTCGTCGCGAGATTTAGGCATTCTTCACTTGATGAGTTGATTGGATGCGGCACATATGCTATTGGATACAAATAGGGATGTGGGCATGATGACATTGGGTGACCATGACTGATAAGTCAAATTGACAGTGAACACAGTGTATACATGACGGAGAACAAGTGTGCGTGATGAGCAAGAGCGATGAGCGATTCCTAGACGAGAATGACAATGACAAGGTATTTACCGCAATGACAACATACGTGACAATTCGGACTTGTTGTCCCTTTATGCGTGGGGGTTTCTGCGTCAGGGTAGATTTGAGTGTTCGTACTATTTTAGAATGGGGAATTTTTGGAAGAAACGAGGAAAGAGTATCGGACGATCGTCCTGGCAGTTACTAAGCACACTGGCGGAAAACTGTATCGTACATACTCAGTACAGGCAGGTACGTAGGATGTACAGAGTTTGATATGCGACCGGTTCACTCCCTGTACCGATTTAGTGATCCCGACAGTCGGGTGGGCGCCTATTCAATCGCGGAAAGTGTCCCACATGTGCATTGCTGTAGTATGGATGCGGGTGCATGAGGCAGAGATTGGAGGTTTGGGTTCACATGGTTGTTACGCTCACGCTGGTCTAAAGTGCGGTTTGAGTGAACATATCGGTCCTGCAGCTGTCAATTGAGGCCGTGCGTGCTTCGAGGCTAAGGGATGTTCCCTTCGCCATAGTATACTGTTTTTGGAAGGTGAAGACTTTGGTATGGCCATTGTAGAAAGATAATATCGTTCTAACACAGACATGTGTTATATGTGCGCCTTGATCTGTCTGCTACGTATGGGACATTCGTGTACGACATGATAATATGAGCATGCATAGTCATTAATGTGTATAATATGACATTTCTAACACAATCGAATTCCAGGTGCTGAAGTAATACTTGTTATGATAATACACTACATTGCATAACGGATCACAGATGCCATTGGCCGTTCTCATTCCACCACCCAGACGGTGTTTGAATGGCCGGCCGGCCTACTACAAATGACCTAAGCGTAAGTACAGTATCCGCACGTTTGGAAGGTTCCGTTATGATCTCGTATATAGTATTGAACCATATTTCGGTTTCGCCTGGGAACAGGTCCACAGGCGGGAGTTCTCCGACAAAGGAGAAGAGTGCGAATTTGATGTCTAATAAGTCACTCTGATAGTCAATGAGTACGCAGACAGTATTATGGGAAGTCATGCACTCACCACTCGTCTTTGAAAATAGGAATCGGTATGTTTTGGTGTCTCCTTCCAATTATCAACACTCTCTGATGCGGCGGCCATGAGCCATTTGAATTTCCGCATCTCATAGCTCCATTGATGGGTAAGAGCGTCTCGAATAATGGATTTCATCCGCAATGACATCAGGGTTGATCCGGGGGGGTTGCGAATGCGGAATCGAGGTAAATCTGCAGAGACGCGCAGAAGTCGACGGAGACTACTGAGTATGTCGCGGCGACGACTATCTGAACCTTGTCTGATTTGGTATCGCCAGGTTGTGAGCTCTTTGCTTTCGCATTCCACATATACTTCTGATCCGTTGAAAGCCTTGAAAGCCGCCTGCAAGTCCAAAGTTTCTGTCTAGGGTATCAGATTAATAATGGTGACACGGTCGAGTTTATATATAACTTGAAGCGGACTCACAATGATCTTCACCACTTTCTCCGCATGTCTGACTAGTTTGTTTGCCCTTAACGATTCACATAATTGCCAACACTTGAGGCACCACTCGTTAATCAGTAGCTTGTGAATGCAGGACTCTTCTCGTGCAGTAAAGCGGATCATGATGAAATCCTCATAGCTGGTCATTCTGGTTGGTCGTCGAAGGGGATGGGTGAATTTGATTTCATGTGTTCGCTTAGTGACATATATATGAGCTGGGTGTTGTATACAGTGTCTACGTATGAAAATTGCAGCTTTCGACCTAGTTACGGAGAATTGGCGCTATATTATCTGCAGTGCATTGTGGAGATAACACTATGCCTGCATGTTACAATGACATAAAATAGGTATGCACTCATGGCAGCTGCTTGGTGGGTTGGTATATGATGTTCAGATCAGTCAATTAGTATGGCCTGGAAGTACTTGCATTGTAAAGGGGGATGATGTTATCCCAAATTGGCGTCTTTTCATATGTTAGTGTTCGAGATGGCACTTTCGTTCGATTTCAGAGGTCGGTGGTGACTTTGGTCTAAGGGCTGACCTACTGGTAATGTAGTATTTTACGACCAGATTTAGAGCAAGGTATATGGCGTGAGTACCATTCTGACTGCCTGGTATACTGTCAGGTAGTGCTGAGGTGGGTTGCTGGGTTAATCTTTGATTGAACTATTGCCTACCGGACATGTTATCATTGAAATCTACGGTTTGCCACAGGCGGTGGAGTTCTGATCTTGCTTTGTAGCACAGTTGTGGTGTCACACACCATATTTTCTGCATAAGAAGACACAAGATATATGTGGCATTTTTTCTAAAGCTTTCGCGATGGTCGAACATTCTGAGACAGAAACTTTGCTATTCTCAGAGGGAACACCGATCTCGTTCTCCATCATGGCTATGCTATCTCTTCGGGATATTATGGCTCTTGGTTCGGTTTCACATGCCGGATATGCAGCTTGTCATAGATTCCTAGTCAGTGCTTGGTCCTTCCATCGTTTTTTTTGTCGATGGGTGCCAGACACAGTTGGGTTCCGTGCAGTCCTACGACTCACAAATGCTGTGGTCAGTGGCTCCCAGGCATTGCAGTTCTTTGATCGCGATGAATATCCTCACAGTGACCTTGATATATATCTCAAGGTGGACGACAGGCATATACTGGCTCGATGGTTGCTCAAAGCCGGATATGAATTTCCATCGCGATTCAACTCTGGCCATGCTATGACGTCAATGGGCCATATCATTGAGAGCAAAAAAACCTTATACCGCGGAAGTTCGGTGTTCCAAGTATATACCTTCGTCAGGCAATCTCCCGTTCCGTGTATCACAAACGATTGTGGCATGAATGAAGGAGAGAGATTAATTCAGCTGATTGTGACAAACTGTCACCCTGTGAACCATATTTTATCCAATTTTCATTCAAGTAAGCTTTGGTTTTTCCTCTTAACATTATGCTTATCTGAACGTAGCTGCCGTGATGAACTTTGTTACCGCTGACGAGGCGATGTGTATCTTTCCCTTTCACACGCTGATCCGGCGTGCATCATATGTGACTTTACGTTCTCGGGCAAGGCTTGACACTGAGGAACCTTGGTTTGTCAAGTATCAATCGCGGGGGTTTACCATGTTGCATCACGGAATTCGTGTCACCACACGTAAACCTTGGAAGCGTGTAATTGGTGACAAGTACTGTTTGAAAGTTATATTTGAAGGTGAGCTGCTTTTGCACCGGTATGTGTATTGACTGATATCGACTTTTTGGGGGTATGCAGATTGTTTGTCAGGCGCCTCTCCACCGAGTAATTTCACTGGTCTTGGCGAGCCAATCTTGAACAGACTACGATTTGATGTGATCAGCACCCCACAGCCCAACACAAGCCGACAAAATCTTTTGCGAATTTCACAACGCCTCCAGGTCAATGTTATATCCGAATAAAGTAAATCGAATATATTACTTGTAGAATACAATATGGCCATTGTGATATACTGTACTATTTCGACCATAGGTTCGAGTCACGCATCACGCAGGCGTCTGAACTGAACTAAAATGGCTTTCGTCATGCATCACAGAGGGTCGCGAACTAGTAAACTTTGGGCCACCGCCATCCAAAATCCCGATGGCTGGTGGTGGGAGATAGCAAATGCAGTGCGCAGAAGCGTGGTTGCAGCCTAGTTTTTGTTGCCTTTAGAGCGCTCTTGTACTGTCATTTTCGAGAATGTCTACAATTTTATTGTTGCACTATTGCACCGTGGTCTGGGGATCAAATGTTTGATGAAGAAGTATCGCGAATTGAGCTCATGGAGGCACTAATGCACCCACGAACGACCGTTGACCTTGTACAACATCGTAATGGATGATCTGGCTATGACTAAATCACAGATTTCTACAGGCAAGGGGCCTTTCAGACCACATGCTGCATGAGGCTTGTGTGTATATTAAAGTTTGTACGCGTGCGGTATCTTTTATTAGTCGGATTCGATGCCTGTGGTGTTTTAATTCACACATCGCGTCTCTAATGCCTATTTAACCATGTTTGTCCAGTAAATTGACCCATATCGTGTAGGGTACTTCCCTCAGCCACAAGATGCGCGCGCTCGTTCATAACAGCACTACGCGCTACGTATCCTCATTTACTGAAATTATCTTCAATTTCTAAAATTTACTCGGGCCGATTTACTATGGTATGTGTGCGCCACCAGGCACTCGTAGTTATTCTAGTTGGATCTGCCCATATGACTCCATCGTCGAAGCCGTTACGCGTTGCAATCACCAGCCCCACAATTAAATCTCGTCATTATCCCAAAATTTCTTACGCTCTCGTTCGGTCTTACATTCATCGTGCCCACTAAGACGAATACCTAACACTTCAGCACAGCGTCCTTTGAGGCGTGCCCATCCGATTTTTCGTTACTACCACAGTATTTCATGGCGTGTCAGCTAAAAACAGCGCGTGGAGTATGTGTGCTCGTTCTAAAAATAAGGCTACAAGTGGACAAGGACATAAACGTGGGGTTCTCAAGTTTTCTTAGAAAATGATTATATAGGCTTCAATTCAGCGGCTTAAGGCAGTGTTTACGAATGACCACAGTTGCTATATACATATCTACAGGAGACATTTATCTGCAGCTTAGTATTGAAGGAGTTCTTAGGCAAATTTTGTAAAGTTGCGGTTATACTAGAGGATACTCGATGCACAAAACATGGATAGTTGACATATTTATGTGTCTCAGTGATGGCTTCGGAACTAGTGAAGGGCTATCACCTCGTCACCCCTGCTAAAGCGCACTCGACGTTCATCCTGATGCGACGAGTTGTCTTGATGGCCGTCGGACTCGTATATGTCCACTAGGTCCGGCAAGCTTTGCGACGAGGTCGAGGACAAGGGATGACTGGTTGACGGCGACGGAGATGACCCGTGAGAACATCGAGAGCTGTTTGGCGCAGGAGGAGGTCCTTTAAACGCGGTGATAACTTTGTGGATTCCTGTCTTCAGACCGGCTTTCCACGTCAGGAATAACACTTCTTGCTGAACATCAAGGTTAGTGCGCTACGATGCTTCATCCTAGGACTTAATACGTACGATTTTCACCATCGACGGGTAAGTCACGTAAGCCGATATTGCCTGGGCGTGGCAGATATAAGGAGAACGGTCGGCGGCCAGTTGAATGACGGGCATCGGTCCCAGCTCCCACGCCGTCTTGAACACGGCTTTAATCTGATCTGGTAATTCACTGATTTCTTGCACCGAGCCTATTATGTGAAAGTCAGACCTAGTGCGATATGAAACACTGAGTTAACGATGCCTTACCTCTTGAGCGAAGAATATGCTCCTTCACATTGTCGTTCCATAAGTTGAGTCGCCGAAGTCGAATGACCAAAGCGGACGAGAACAAAGCATATGATGCGGATGGGTCACGCCGGACAATGATGTTGCTGTAATATGATTGTCAATGGTTGCAGGCTGGCCAACAGGATCATGGCAGAGGTGCTTACCTTTTGATAGGATCGAATCCTGTCGTGAAGCCGACGATATTAGATAGGTGCGGCGTTGGGCCAAAACAGATTAGTAGTGAATTTGCGACTCCAAATGTGGAAATCCTTTCGCGTAAGGATTGCCATTCGAGGTTGCGGTTATCGTCTCCGTGATGCCATAGGTCTGGATTCAATAATCCTTCAGCCATGGGAGACCCGGCATAATCAGGGTAGCATCCGCGGATTTGAGCGTATCGATTGCTGGCAGAGAGTGAGGCATGATACATTGTCTGTGAAATGCGGTAGTTGAGCTCCTTAGCCTCAGGGGAGTCGTACACCATGTTTAACATGATGAAGGTGTCGGCGAGGCCATGGATACCAATCCCAAGTGCTCGCTGTCTGTGTGCACCGCGGGCTGCATGGACTGTCGGGTATGATGACTTGTCGATGGCAAGATTGAGAATGACAGTAAGGCATGTGACAGTAGTATACAGATCACCGAAGTCGAACGCATTGTTTTTGACGAGCAGGGGAAGTATGATGGAGGCCAACTGCGTCACTCCGGTCTGATTGAGAGACGAGTACTGGACTATTCCTGTTGAATGGCCACCGTGTGTGATTATACCCAGATGTTTCTGGCTGTTCTTGACTGAAATGAATTATTCGTTAGATTATTGATGGGTCTATCTAGGAGGTAGCGTACCATTGACGGCATCTCTAAACACGATTGAAGGTTGTCCTGTCTCCGCCTGGCATCGGGTGATGGCATTCATAAGGGAGACAGCATCGACAACATTTTTATCGATTCGATTGTCAGCCTCATAAGCCGTGTATATGGCATCGAAAGTAGTGCCATAGCTTTCGTCGAGGTAAGGGGTCTCCGAAGGGCACATTAACGACCACCCTGCATTTTCTCTAACCCGCATCATACTATTATGATCTTTGTGAGTATGTGATGTCATTCAGAGAAAATGGGTGCATTCACAAACTGTCTGGTACGCTGATGACATAGTGAATCCCTTCTCCGCTGTGCGTCTTGCAGTCGTTGCATCGAATTAGCTCAATAACTTTAAATATATCCTGACGCCAGATTTGGATATACCCTGACATTGCTGGATGGTCCTGAGGATTTGCGCCTACACCTACATACAAAGAAGAGGTGAACAAGTCGAGGACAGGTACCAGTCCACCTGAATTGTTTGCATCGTTGGGCGCCCTGAGTTTTAGACATTATTAGTTTGTGAACGGCGTACCATGATTAGAAGAGATCTTACATACCCACTGCAAGGGAGCGACCCAAAATTTATGCCCATCTGGCCCCCCGTGTCAGTTATAGCCGCACACTGCGCCAGAGAATAGTAAAGACTGCGGGAGTTGTGTGGCGCCGCAGGGGAGAATGTATACTGAGAAACCAGGTGATCAACATGAGTTCCTGCATTTGCTAACATAGCCGTGTCGAGGAAGTAGAAGTGATGCGTAAGTTGATGGAAGGTCCGGGTTACTGCCGTGACATCTTTTCCGTGTATGTGGACGGCTACGCGTAAGTACATGTAAGCAGGACGTTCGACCACTTCGTCATCGTTGCGGAGCAGGAGCTCGCGCTTCATAAGCTTTATAGCGGTACTGTTTATATATTCGTTGTCAGTATAGCGCTCGTTGTTAGTATTCAAAATTGGCTTACAATGGGTACGCAAAGACGGTGGAGTGCTGTGCAAGCACGTCGAGGTATTGGCGGTGAGCCTGCACATCGTCCGTGAAGCGTTGTGTAAGTACAGGGTCACCTGAACGTTGTAAGGTTGGCTTTATACTGGACAAGCTATGAGGAGTAATGCACATACGTCCTGAGGCTAGCGCAGCGCATGCATGGGAAAAGGAGGATGGGGTCCGGCGGTAAAGAGTAGCGAGCGCAATGCGGCCTGCGAAGGTGTCATATTCCGGATTAAGAAAAGCCAGAGTCGCTGTCTTCTCGGCAACGATGTCCTGTCGGTTGATAGCGAATGAGTTACTTCATTTAGACATTCCAGTTTACTACATACCTCAAGAGAGCTAGCTTTTATTTCTGAAGGGATAGAA
This sequence comes from Psilocybe cf. subviscida, assembly GCA_013368295.1. Lineage (NCBI taxonomy): Eukaryota > Fungi > Basidiomycota > Agaricomycetes > Agaricales > Agrocybaceae > Psilocybe > Psilocybe cf. subviscida. The sequence goes on along the minus strand of JAACJJ010000062.1, from coordinate 13,138 downwards.
GACTCGACTTTGGTGAGGATTCTTGAGGCATAAGTCAGCATAAACTACGTCGGCTATATGTGATGAGATCCATACAAGTTGAGGTCAATAGCGTGCTTGTGTTCAGGCTTGAGGAGCTAAGTAAGCCGTGATCGGAAAGATTAGATATTGACGGAGTAAAATTGACATAATCTTACTGTTTGAAGCATCTTAAGTATCTTCGCTGGGTATTAGGGACTGTGGCTGTAGTGAAATGAAAGCTTATCGTACCTTGGCTCGGTCATATGGCTGACGTCGGCTGAAATACAAAATATTAACATCCTGAAACTGAAACCGACATTTAACTGACCCATCTGCACGGAATAACAGTCAGCATAATCAAGGTTAGTTGATATTTGTAACCGGCATACCTCTCTTTATGACGATGTTGGGCATGGTGACTGGCTATTTGGGCAATAAGGCTCTTGTGAGGTTCTGAGGAGTAATAGGTTGTTGAAGACTTGCGTTGGTTGAATTAGAGGTTTTATACACAAACACTTCATTCACTGGTCAATTCTGAGGAGCTTGTCGACTAGATTTGCGCAGTGAGGTGTGTCGATATGCCATGCGCTGCGCATGCATCAATGTCGTAATGAGATCGGAGGATCTTCATATTTGCAATTGGAATGTGTGGCGCATCCGGCACCTATTGAAGAGCGGGGAGACAAGACGCCATGTGCCTTTCTTTGATGATCCGATACTCGGAATAGCAATCTAGTTCCCAGTCTGAGTGGAGTGCATCTGTTGGAGTAGTCCAACGATATGTCCAAGCGACTAACTGATGGTGAACTTGGAAAGAGTTGCTATTATCTGATGGCTATGAAGCTGCTGGCTGGGTCAATGCATGCTAAACACGGATCTACTGATTCTCATGAGTGCGGTAAGAAAACTTTAATATGCTGAGATGGTACCACCTTGTCATATGGTCAGTTGATGATGTGGCTCAATTTGAATTTTGCTGTTGACTTCAAGTGGTAGATTAGATATTGATTTGAATCAATCGTGGACAGGATTCTGTTTGCACTTCCACGCGTGTGAGAATAGTTTGGTAGCTGTATTTATCATAATGAGGATCTGATATATGTAGCCACTTTGGTCATATGTGGCAGACCATATTGTTCGAATGCGAGCCTTCTTGCGCATGACCGATGGTAATGACAATACAATATATAGGTCAAAATAGACGCTGGGTGTGGTTCTAGCACAGGAAAGTGGGAATATTTAAGTACCATATCAAGTTTCGACATCGTCACATTCTGTAGATAGGGGGTGGTGAGATAATAGGGTAGTCCGGATGCGATTGATTGGACCACCTGCACATTTCAAAACCAATAGAAGCTACGTTTCGAACCTCAGGTGACAACGAGCGAAACTGATATAAAGTAATAGCTTTCAACATTAACGCACATTCAGTGATGGAAACTCAACACAGCCAGTTAAAAATGGCAAGATCCAGCGCATTACCCGACGGGTTTTTCGAGGTAACATTCATGTACACCGCTTCTGAGATATATGTGCTTACAGATGTGTGAAGCATGCAGGTCGAATAACTGACGAGTCGCACTACCACGAGCGTATAACGACAAAGAAGCATGCCCAAGCGGTCGATTCTTACAATCACATGAGCGTACGTGTTCTGAATCCCTTCAAATTTCACTGTCTCAACGATTACAGACAAATCATTCTGAACTACGCAGCTGCCTAATTTTTTGCACGGGTGGTGCGGTGGCCAAATCTTCGTTAGCTCTTGACGACCTTGAAGCCTACCCTGACGATTACCTTCAAGTTGACCAGTTTTTTCCCAATGGCGCGGTCAGCATTCGGCTTTTGGAGGTTCCAGGATACGGTGTCAAACTTCCTCGCGATTGCCGTGTTTTTGTCTCTAATGGCAGAGGAGACCCACCCTTGAATGAGGCTGTAAGGAGCATGTCTGGGCATTTGTGGTATGGAAATGTCATATTTGCACTGTACAAAGCAGATTCAAACGGGGGTGATCGAACGAGGTCCTTGGTTAATCTTGAATGGGCATGGTTGCCCATTATTCGTTTCATTTTAACATCGTTTGTTCTCTTCCGAGGGTATCTCTAGTAATTCGCTGATTTAATTGCCTGTTAGATTCATGGATAAATACCAGGCTTTGGAGCAGGAGATGGGGACTTGATAATCAGACAGAATAATAAACCGGCAGATACATCCCTACAATGTACAAAGCGGTCAACCGTCGACTCGTTGAGATTGTTCAATGATATCTGACAACATACAGTTAGTGGTTCAGTGGTGTTTTGTGCTGCAGTACGTGTTGGTTGCTCGTTGAGTTTCATCATAGGCCCTGTCGACTATGACTGGATCTGTCGTAACTCAACACTGAGTTTTATTATACGTCCTGCTGGGTTGTGAGCTCCTCAATAACTACACACTGCTCGCAAAATTCTGGTATAAGAACGGGGCTTTGCTATGTCATTACCGCTATACCACGGCATGCTACTAGACTTACCCAACGAAATACTGGACGAAATTGCGAACCAAGGAGACACCATCTTTCAGTTTACCCTGACGGTCACCTGCCAGCTTCTATACGATGTCTGTACTCGCAGATTGTATTCGGTCATTTATCTGGACGACTTTAACCTGGCCCCATTCCTGCGAACGATGTTCACGGACTCGCTGCGGACGTCCTTTAAAGACAGATGTTTGCTGACGAAGAAGCTGCATCTAGCGGTGCGTGATCCGGTGTACGTTGCTCGCACAAACCCGTACTTGTTTGCCGTGCTACGGCAAATGGGAAATCTCCAAACTCTTTCCATTGTGGCCAACGCGTACGCCGGGAAGATAATGTACGGATTCATGGTTCGGTCGGCGTGTCTGCATCAACAGTCGCATGGGCCGATATCATCAGGAGATGATGACAGCCCAGAGAAATGGGATGATTTTCTGAAGAATCTCCTACATCTGCATGTCGGATCGGATACCCGCTTGACCAATATTGCGGTTGGTAGAAGTCTACAGTCCTTAACCTTGTCCAAGGTCAAGCACCTTCAACCAGATGCGGTTGTGGAGATCATCCGCCGGATTTGTGGCGCACACGTTGACCAGACCAGTTTGAATTGTCTGTATCCAAGTTTACGTCGCCTCTGCTTTGCCATGGTCATGCAGATGCCCCGAGATGTTCTGTTGGTCATGGAATCGGCTTTGGAGGCTTTCCCGAATCTCGAAGATCTTGACATCACCTTATACAGTCAATCGGAGCATGTAAGCCACCCAACCTTCTCTGAACATTCAACTGACGTGGTTGGATCTTTAGATGACATCGGGACAATCTATAGCTGTTACTCAGGACTGGCCCCTTCTGACATGTTCGAATAAGCTTCGCTTGTTCGCGTTGAGGGGTAATATGAGCTATCTCATTCCACGCGGGGCATTTATGGGTCAACGAGAATTCGACTCTCGTACAGCATCAAAACTTTTGGGGAAACACTTTATGAACGCTATGCCTTATCTTCAAGGGCTTCTTGTGGGTAGACATCAGTGGTTATTTGACGATGACGCGTGGAAGTATACCTGTCTCGCGTTTTATACTGCTCCACAGTTGGTGTGTTCTGGTATTGTCATCTGTCCGATCATCAGCACTTACTCATTATGGCAGTCACGTAATTACCGTGTATGGCGATACATTAATCCGGTTAGGTATGTTATTTATGTATATTTTTAAGCTACTTCTGATAGGACGTATCAGTCTTGCGGACATTGCTGAGGATCCGGAGAGAGAGCAGGAGGAGTTACAAGGCAGTGCACGAAGATGGGGAATGTTGGAACGGAAATGGGAACGCCGGTGGCAGAGCAGGGGCCACGAGTCCGGGATTGACATTGGATAGACAGAGCGAGCATTGGTAACTAGTTACAAGAATGGCATCAAATCGCGAGCTTTGGTCTATATAAATTCAAAGAAGCACGGAACCAGCTCAGGCTTCTTCACATCTTTTCAACAACATTCAGAGTAATGACACTCAAGTGCTTGCCACTATGACCAGCTATCCTGGGGATTATTGAGGTGGTCTTTATGATAATTATTGTTGCGTAGTCAGGATAACTCGGTGACAGAATTCCTTACGGTCATTTTCATATAAGCTGAGATATTTGATAAGTGTTACACCATTCTTGTGAGATTGATATGGCTGGGTGAAGTTGTGATCATCATTGGCTCCGCGTAGGGTGCTGGGGATGGGAGACCCCGATCACAACGACACGTTGTTTTAGGCAAATGTGTGGCAACAGGACCGGGTGTATTTCGTTTCTATTCGATAAGAAGGTGTCGCCTCTTCTGATCACTTGCACAATTTTTTCTGGTATGGGTGCTACCTTGCTCTCAGGTATGTTATCTCTGGCGAATACACGTTTCAAACAAAATTTAACCTCTGTGGTAGGAATGGGCCTCAGAGGACATATCATATCTAGGTTTCATCTTTGTGGGCTGTGTCTAGGACAAACCAGGTGTATTTATGTTAACAAGGTTGATGGATATGTGGTGATATACGGTTTGGTGTCTACTTGAATAGCGGTGTAATTGTAATATTGCCCAGAAAGCGATTGGATGTATGACGGAGTGCAGCCTGGCCCAAATTCTGTTTTGTATCTGGAAGTCTGTATTGAGTGTCTGAACGGCTGTATGCTCATCACCATCACCTAAATGTTCAATGTTTTGATCGTTAGACCAGGCGGACACCATTGGAGGCTGTGAGAACGTACTAGCCAACATGACTCGCAGACAATACTTGTCTCCGACAAAGCGATAACAAAGATAATTTGCTGTTGGGAATTCCATCTTATTGGACGTGACGTTGAATCCTCTCAATGTATACTTCTTAATCCAAGCATAGGCGGCTGCATGACGAGCGCGTGTTGTGATGAACGATATGCGGTCGATGAGTGTAAGACGAGGGAATAAGCAGACGGCCTCATCCGCCGAAATGACATTCATTACCGCTGCTAACGTACATAGTAGTCAGATTGATGACATGCGTGCTTTTAGGGTTTGAAGCGAGGCTCACTGGAATGAAAATTGCCCAATATATGTTGGATTGGTTCGTGATTTGTAAGAATAACCTGGACAACATTCTGCGAGTACTGCAAGTCGTCGTCGGCTGATGCAGTCATAGGAGCTCTGGTGAAATTGAGAACAGCCAGTATCGCAGTATGTCCAGTGCTGTCTGTACGTATGTGTCTGATTGTATACACGTTCAGGTTGTAGTCTGGTGGCGTCATACAGTAGCGCTTGTTAGCGGACGTGACGTATATGTACCCCTCTCGGAACAAGAATTGTGCGAGGGTGGTGAAACCGGCTGGTTGTAAGAAAATATCCATATCACTTTGTTCATATGACGACCTTTCAAAAATTGTAATGCCTGTGAACCACTGATTATCGCTTTAGTGGCTCGAATAGTACGTTGAAAAGAATGCGCATCAGAGAACCACCGGGAGAAGAACGACTGAAACGACCACTCATGCCGGAGATGTTCACTGCACGCCGCATAGGTTCCACGACAGACTTTCGCTAGCGCGAGCACATCCGCCATGCTGAGCATCAAGCAAAGTGCAGACATGGTTGTATGTGGAAGGGAAGCCAGCGGGCTTCTAGAACTGGGTGGGGTGGGCATGGTTGTGATGGGACAGAGATCATGGACCTGGGTCGACTCTTTTATTTGTGTAGTTTGCAGAGACAAGATTGTATCGAATGAGAGCTTATCGAATTGGCTGGATACCCTGTGATGGGCTGTTGGGAAGCCGAAATGATGGCGTGTTGCTGCTCATTCTCCAGCGAAAAATAATGGGAAAATGTTACTGTGGAACTGGAATCAATTTGGCTATGCTGTGGACATGGTTGTATGATATGAATTCGATATCTGTATACTGCTTGCTTGGGGCACTGCGTCTGCGTGCAGGCATACGGGCTATTCACATTTGGTTTCTGTGCTATAAATTATGAGTCGCCTTGACTGTTAATTTCTATCTACATACGCAAATGCCGATCTATAGAAACGCCGTCTCGGATCCACCTCTTCCTACCTGGAGCAAGGAGCGGTAAGTAATTTACATAACCTTCATAGGGTGTATTGACATGGTTTCTTATAGGGAAGGAACTCTCTTTATCGGAGCGTTAGATATAATAAACAAACAATGTAGGCCGATGAGAGACCATAACTTTTGCGAACATAAATTTGACTGATAAAGGGACGTTCTTACGTACAGATGAAATGATGCATTTCATAGCATCTGGATCGTCAGGGGAGGTATGGAAAGCATACGCTCGAGAAACAGATCGCGTTCTGGCGGTAAAGATGATGAAACTGCCTGGGTTCAGCGTGCGAGCAGCCCGAGCCGTGGACGTAGCATCTAGATTAATGTCCGCAGGGTCGATTGAGTCGGTTTATGTCTCTCCGTTTGTTGTGTGCAGGAGCTAATGCGGTCACACAGATTATTTGCGAGCTCCTCGGCAAGGGAGTGTACAAGAATCACCATTTCCTGGTATTCGAGCTGCAGGGTGCATCGTTGGCAATGTTTTTAAGTCGGCCAGCATCAATGGTACTACTGCAACAGCAGAAGGATGCCATAATATTGCAGATCATAAATGGAGTGAACCGTAAGTTTGTATCCAGAGTGCTCATCATGACCAGTCGCTCATGGGTCTCTTCAGATTTACATACGCTGGATATGGTCCATACGGATCTGAAGCCCGATAATATAGTCTTTGTCGACGATACCCTTACAACTTTCTCTGGCCAGGATAGTCACGGTCGTCCCACCGACAAGGCAAATCGAGTCTATTTTATAAGTGATGTTCCTGCTCATTGGTTATTTTAGAACGTGCTGCAAGACGTACGCATCAAAATTGTGGACTTGGAGGATACCAGGACACTGATAGCAAAATCTACGGCTTTCGTTGGTACAATTGGGTACACTCCGCCGGAGGTGTACTGTGGTGAGTAATTTAACCAATGAGTTCAAGGATATTACAGCTAATTGGCGCAGGTATTGGATGGGGATTCAGTTTAGATGTATACTCGTTTGGCTGCGTCATGTATGAAATCCAGTATGGCCGCAGGTTCATGCCCGATTTTCCTCAGGTCAACGCATCCTTCGCATTTTTGGAGCGGGCAATAGGGCCCTTCAAGCCCATGCTGGTAAAGGAAATCCGGGAGCACTGTGACTTCCTGTTCACGGATGATACCAAAAGGCCACGGGTGCAGGTGTCCCGTCAGTACGCGCGCCTTGTTAATGCGGAGGTGGGCTCGTTCCGTGATATCCTGGTGAGCCTGTTGCCATTACAATTTTTCGGAATCCACTCATAGATGTAAATAGCGCAATCACATCTCCAATGGAAGTCATGCGTTCAAGTGTCTGATGGTGCGATGCCTCAATGCGGATTCCCGCGTGCGTCCTACTGCTGAGGACTGTGTGAAGCATCTGCAGATTCAGGCGGATGGTTCCTTGCCACCAGTAGATGAGACTATGGCTGAATGAATCCAATGTGTTATGGTGTGATACTGCTATGTTATATTTTTGTGACATGTATTCTGGATTGGATTATGAATTGTCAAGATGATTGTTAGCAGAAATATGCCGCTTCGTCATTTTCGCTGTGTAACAGTGCTAATGCGGTCCAAGCTTCGCGATGACGTCGTGGGCTGCTCTCTATTACGCTGATTATTAGATTGACTTCGATGATCGATTACACGCAGTCTGTATAAGCAGCTATTCCCTTGGAACATCAGGAGATTATAAAGGATAATTTAGTGTGTTCCTTGTTCCCGTGTGTGTTCGTCCTCTACTTATTCATTCTCGCACTGTGTCGTGACTAAGGACCGTCGCAAATCCCTTCAAGCTCATACCCAGTCAACCAGTCATGGAAAAGCGTTTTGGGTTTCGGTGAGTGCTGATGTAAATGATCTGGCAGAATTATTGCCTTCATTCTCATTAATTAGTCAGGTGACATCTGAGGAGTCTCAGCACCTCCGTAGATCATTGGACTTCCTCATTCGGATGCGACAGCATAATATGCGCTATGGATCAAATGCTGCAGATGGCGTAGAAGAGTTCAATGTGGCCGCTGTGTCGCACCTGATCGCTTTGCAACCCATCCTTAACCCGGTCCCATTGGGCGGAGCCAATGTGGTTATGCGTTCTGCGTGTCTTGATGAACATTAATCACTGATGATTTTACATTCCAGAACCAACCCAGCGCAGAGCAGCCTGTCAGCCACACTTCCCTGGTAATTTGATTCTATTCCTCATCTGTAGATAACGCTTAATCACCCAAGGTACAGATATCCAACACAGGGTCTTACCCCACAAGAGCAGATGGAACCAACCATGAAGCTGTTGACTCAAGTGAGGAGCATTACAAGGGTCAAGCAAACCTTGTTGATTGACCGTCTGATATTATGCGTAGTAAATGTCGAAGCCAGTGATGCCCTTACGAGGACTGTGCTGGTCAGTAGCCCTGCTTGTTATTCGTTTCATCGGTCCTCATACGTAATCGGGATATAAAGTCGGCAGGTGATCCTGTATTGTCCTCATCCTCATCCGTCAAGGGACTTGTGACATACGAAGCGACGCACTCCCGTCGTCGTCTGTGAGTCATTAATACAGGCAAACACTCCCATGATTTATGGCTAGATGCGTACCCTAGAATTTCTCTGCTATTTCACCGGAGACCAATGGTAAGTTGATTCTGTTAATGGCTTGCCATTTTGGGATTATCAAAATTTGATTGAATCCTTGTAGAATTCTTGGATACCGCAACTCATTTACCGACAGCGCCTTGGCATCGGTTGCAGGTACTTCTCAATACTCTTCTGAGGGTTATGGTAACGTGGTTGACCGCCGATAAAGGGCCCGCTCGATCTGGTATCTGATATGGGTGATCATCAAATGCAGCCAGTGAGTATGCACATGCACGTGTATGGTATGCTCGTGTGTACCAGGCTATCATTCATTTGTTTATCCCTATAGGTATCTGGCTCAACCGTTAGTAGTGATGGGATACACGAACAAATTGGGGATGTAATGAAGAAGTCAGTGGGGTATATCCAAGTTACAACTTACGAGTACTCATAATATTTTATCCTCCGTTCTTAGGTCGCAGGGGCGCTGGAAATACACTGAGTCGGTTCGACGGCTTCAATGCCAATGAAGAGCCAATCTACGGGTTTGGATCCACATTGGACTCTGTCGAAATTGTTAACAATCAGTCATATGGGTATGTAGTGCCAGTAATAGCCAAGCGAGCGTGAGTGTCAACATTCTTACATTGATACGACAGCATAGGGTGCTGAAAGCTAACTGCAGGTAACGTCGAATGCGACAGCAGTTCCGACGTCAACAACATGTATGCATGGTCGGGATCGCTTGTATGCGGTGATGAATCTGGAGAAGGCATCGAAGATGTGAGTTGTGAATCCAGCTGTTATTCGATCTGTTATGTATTGATAATGATGGAGCAGAACGGAGAGCTGCCCACAGATAATGGTCAGACAATGGTTGACCGCCCTGGCTACGCAAATTGGTGCTAACGATGCTTTTTAGCATGGAATGTTCTCAGCAAGGATCGCCCTGTTGTCACATCCGGAAGCCATGGAGTTGCCTGCTCAAATGTAAGGGAAATCTGGCTAAATGCATCTGACGTTGGTTATGAGCTCATTGTTTTGTGTCCTAGATTGAACAAACAGAAGCTAAATTACCACAGCTAGTGGCCCGGCTCTTCAGCGAGATGCCCTAGATACAACCAATCTATGGTTAATGAGAGGTACGGAATACAAATATTCTTCTAACGCCTGTGGTGATCTGGTCTTGAATATATTCACTCTAAATAGTCATACCGATGACGAAATGATTATATTCCACGTGAAAAGTATTATGGCGATTATGCAAAGGAGGTTGAGATGAGCAGGCGTGTAATCTGTACTTAATGGATCGCTTATGTATACCTAACACAAGGAAGGTGTGAGGGATGAGTGCAGGAATTCATGAACGAAATGCGCGCTCTTTGCCCCTCAATACGTCAGTGTATAAAAATCGCTGGAAGGTTATGCCTGGACACTAAAGTGTCTCAGTCTTTGGAGTAGCGCTACAACGAGCGCTATTGAGTAGAGGGGGCAGATATTCCCACGTCTTGTGGTGTACGGAAAATCACTGAGACGAAGATACCAAGCAAAGGATTTGAGTGGCACACGACGCGGTAGGTGGGTAAAGGTGCGAAGCACCTTTCGCCCGCTGCCCTTGTGATCGGATAACACAGATTCCGAGTGAGGCTGCGATTCCCATTCAAATAGGAACTGGCCAGAAACCTGGTGACGCATTACAGCAGAGCGAGGGATACCCAATCTAGTAGGAGACAGGTGCACTGTGCGTTCCGGCGCCTAGAGAAAACTTTTAGCTGCCTGTTTGAGTCAAATTATTTTCTGTATTTGCGGCGGATCAAGTTATAATGACAAATTTGTCATGCTGCTCTGATCATTTCAGACTGTCGGTGCCAGCAAGGCTATCAGCTTTGCATTAGGTCGCATTCCAAGGCCTCTAGTAAGGCATATAAGCTGTGGTGCACATTAAGTATGTACGTTAACGGTTTCGCTGGGGCTCTGATATATGTTGAATGATCGTGAACCAAGAGGGCGTGTGTGGTAATTCTTGAGTTGATCTCTGTTTGAAACACCACATTGTGTGCAGCAAGGTGCTGAGTACAACGTTAAGTTATTATATGCGGCGATGAGCTTTGGCTGAGGGTTGAAACTGTGTGAGAGGTGCATATGGTCTTTTTGCGCTCACAGCGCTGATCACTATATTGAGCTGGTGCGCTCAGTATGAGGTTTGGGCAGAATAAATTCACGCCGTGGCATTGACCGATTAAAATTAGGTGTGTTTGGGACTGGAATGGATCGCCGCGGAGTGATGGAAACGCAGAGGATCTATCAATACTCACTCGTCTTTGCATCTGTTACAATACGAGATGTGGACGAGGCAGGAAGCCTATCCAGCGCAAAGTAGCATAGATAGATCTATTGGGGTTGCAAGCTTACATTTATTGCGTGTGCGGATTAGCAGTGTTGGACATCCGTTGCAGGATTAGGATATCATGTAACGATAAATATATTGTCGGCTGATCAAGTGGCGCCCGATGTGGGTTATGGATCAATACAGTATGAAATGTGGGTACGTGGCTTGTAAAAGATGAGCTGCGTAGTTGGGTAATAGGCCATTTTCGGTGGCAAGGCCCTGAACAGCCATGAGGCATGATGTATGGTGCGTATGATAGCTGCTAGCAATCACAAAGGATGTGGGAGGGGTGTTTTAAAGTAGCAAAAGGCGCGGCGGGGGACAGCAGGGAAGGAAGTGTAGATGGTGCAGAAGCGAGGAGCCTGTACGTATATATCAGGGCGTACTTACGAGGGTGCCGCCTGCTGATGTGGCTTGCTGCATACAGACTTGGTGGGAAGGTGATATTGCTGAAATTTACCGTGTTGAGGCCGTTATAGTCTCGGCGGTGGGATGTAATCCGTCAAGGCATAGTTGCCGAATGGTGTTGCGGAGCGGTGGATGGAGAAGCAGTAGCGGTTAGTCTCGTTAATGACAGTAGGGGAAAGACCGCAAGGGGTTGTCACCAAAGCAATTGGGGCAACTCGAAGGTGGCAGGCACTGAAGCCCAAGTGGGTCTCGTGCGACTCCGAGCGAGCTGTTGAGGAGCAAGTATGCATACTAGCAGGAGGCGCATGAGGTAGACTCGGAGGAAAATAATTCGAAAGTGAGCGGCCCCGGTGTAGGGTGCGGCTGTGGTGAGCTAACGTGATGACTAACTGGCATGGACGGGAGAAGGTTTCAGGGAAGGGTGCTGCCGCGTGAGTCGAGGTGTTATTGGGCACGGCAGAGATTGTGAGCGAAAGTCCGAAGCCCGCGGTAGGTAAAGGATCTCTGCTCGCGCACACGGAGTGATGGCCACGATTGCTGAGTGGCGGGTCTGCACGGTTGGTGGGCACTGGGCGACGCCGACACCGATTTTCGAAGGCAATTTAGCAGTTGCTGTAATGTATAGTGGACTCTGGCGCAGCGAAGAGGGGAGGAGCGGATGGTAGAGAGTACGGGGTACCTGGAAGGGCGACTCGGATGCGGTCGCGAGAGCCTATCGCAGCCATGTAGGGGCTTTATTGGAGCGGGCTCTGTTGCTTCGGTTGCTGCTGAGAGGCTGGTGTTGGTGCCATTGGTGCGACTGATGCTGATGCTGCTACCGCTATGGAAGCTAATAGGATGTCGAGGCCCGCCGCGGAGCGACTGGTGCTGGTGCTAGCACTGCCGCCGATGCTGCTGCTGGCGCTGATGCTGCTGCTGCTGCCAAAGGGCTGCTGCTGCTGAGGATTGATAATGCAGCTGTGGCAGCCGCTGATGGGCTGGTGATGGTGGTGTCGTGTGAGGTACAATGCAGCGAAAAATCACCAAGGGTTTAGCTGCTGTGGATGCTGCTAATGTAAAGGGTGCCACGGAAGGTTCATCGTCGAAAAACGATACTGCGTTGTGAGGTGATGCAGAGGCGCTGGAGTGTTAGCGCCGGTTAAGCGACTTCAAGAGCCGCGAGCTTGAGGCGGAGTCTTGACGGGATCATGGGCATTGATTGGATGTGGCAGACCTCGGGCGCGAGTTATTGCTGCCAGAAAAAGGTTTGTGCCAAAGGAGTGCGTCGCTGCATGGCGTTATGTTCCAGATATGCTGCATGAGTCGATGGACGAGAAAGAAACGAAAAATGACGCATCTGTTTTCTCTGTGCTCCCTAGGTCCTATCTTTGTCCACCAAGCGTGTCGGTGTGGTGGCTGGGTGTCCTACTAGTAGTGTACTCGTTTATCGTCTGCTGATGGGCGTCAATGTGCAGAGATATGTGGTGACGTGGTAGGCAAAAAGGGATTCTAGGAATCTACGTGAGGCCATAGGCATGTTTTGAATGATGGCTGGAGGTGTCCAGTCTAAACAGAGCGCGTGCGGCGGCTCTGTGGTGGGTGTCGAGCACGCGGGGCTGGCATCGGCTCGACGCTATGGTAGAGGATCGGTGAGAGAGATGCGGTCATGTATGACATGTGACACGCA